>CBVK0100020226.1:0-40955 GCA_900067695.1 Picea abies
GCGACAACTTGTCCACTCAGAAAAGTCATGAACCAAGAAATATCCTTATAATAGATTCAACCATCTATCTACGACGTCTTCATCTATTCAGCCATCAAATATGGTAATGTCAAAGTTTACTTGTACCTTAAAAGGGGTTGCGCCTCCAGAGTGGTTGTTGGATGCAGATGCGCCACCAGTGGGCAGTCGTTGAAGGATCTGGGCAAAGTTATCCATCATCGCGTTTCTTTATTTTTCAAGGGCCTCCTCGAACAATATTTTGATAAGATCTCCTCCTCCCTCATCTTTATTTTCATCCCCCATGGGAGGTCATCAGGGTTTGTGAGAGTGATCTTGCAAAAGTTCAACCAGATCGAGCCCTAACTCCTTATATCGTGACCGTGTTAGGGACATGCAAAGAAGGATCGAGAAAGAGCACACCGCTCTGATACCACTGATTCAAATTTATGAAGGAATGCAACAAAATACAAAAATAACCATAAATACAAAGATGCAGCGGAAATAACACTTCATTTCATTAATATCAAAGAACTGAAATTTGTTTATAGCGAGAATGGAAATAAACTAGCCAGGGTGTTGGTAGCTTATCTCTAAGAAGAGATGTGGTGGCTAAAATCCTTTGAAATCTATGTTACAATGAGGCTCGAAGGCTTATATATTATTGATAAATAATGGAAAACCCTAAACATCCAAAAACCTAACTCTGGGAGATGAAATGCCAAAATATGGGCCCCATCGAGGTAAATTGGTACATCAATTTCCCGAGATTGTAACTTTGGCATACTATATCTGTTTGACGTATAAGATACATTGTTAGAAATATCTATCCAAGGACTACAACTGATGACAACGAATATTAAGTGCAATACGAACTCATATTTCCTGGAGGTTTGATGTCCAAAAAACGTCATTTAGGGCCTCAAAACGGCTCCATAAATTCATGACCCGAAAAAACTGCCAAAAATAATAAATTATGCTACAATTAAGGTAACTGAAAAATTGAAAGAAACAATGGTGGGGGTCCAAGTGGAATAGGCAAGTGGCCACCAATATCCACCTGGATCAATGAATATATTGAATTTGTGTCTAGATATATACTATTGAGTTAGTGCTCAGTTGAGGTGATTGGTGTCTCCAGTGGGTTGGTGCCTATATCTTGTTGATTTGGTGCTTAGTTAAGGATATTGGTGTCTCCAGTAGGTTGGTTCCTACAATATTTGTAACAATAGGTTGGTTCCTATAGGCAATTATAAAGATATTTTTTGTGGTTTTCTCCCGCAAGGGTTTCCACGTTAAACTATGTGCATTGTAATTTGAGTTTATATGTGATTATTGTTTCTCAGCTAATGAATTATTTATGAATTATTAAAAAATAAAAAAATAATCATATTATATAGATTCAACCCCCCCTCCCCTCTAAGTATAAACATAAGGTCAACAATGCCAAACACCAACTTCTATCACTTGTAGAAGTAGATTTGTGAGGAACCACGAAAATTTTTGCATGAGACATAGATAATAATGATTACAGGGAATTCATAATAAATCTTATATTATCAATTTTATTCTCTAGTAAAAAATTGGAACAATATGGAAATGAAAACGTTGTCCTTTTTCACCCATTTTTCCAGAATTATGAATTTTTACCCAAACTAGTTATCTCCCAAACTTTGGACTTCTGTAAAACTTCAACTAAATCAAACTTGTCTAGCTTGATGAGTATAAAAAAATTCAATTAAATACAATTTTACAATTTTTCCATACGGGGACCCTTTTCCTCCTTTGAAAATCTCAAAAATTCCCAAAACGTGGCTTGGAATAATAGATCTTGGCATGTTTCAACATACCCATTCCAAACCCCTTATATTGTACCCAATTCCTTGAATGGTTATTTTCATGCTTTCTTTTAATACTCTCTCTAAAAATTTCAACTTAATCTAGGTCTCAATCACTAAACTAGACCCAAATATTTAAAAACCAATTTTTTGAAATTTCTAGAAAAATTGGGTAGATGAATTGGAGGGAGAGTTCAAGAATATTAAGCCTCCTACATTTGATGGTGAGAATAATAAATATGAATATGTAGTGTATTTGTTGTTTGGAATTAGGAAACACTTCCAACTACATAATTGTTCCCCATAGGTAGAAGCTAGAATTGCAATTTACCAACTAAAGGGAAAAACATAAATGTGGTGGGACCAAATCATGCATGCTGATCACATTTAAGAGAATAATATCATTTTGAGGCTTTTCAAAAATTATTTTTAGAGGAAATACTTGTCCAAGCATTATTATGACATGAATTTGAAGGAGTTCTTTGAACTGAAGCTTGGGAGAATAAAGATGGATGAGGATGAGAGGAGATTCTTAGAGCTACTGGGGTAGATTGACCTCATCGAGGATGAGAAGGTCAAGATTCAAAGATTCCTGAGAGGGATACCTTCAACATTCAATGATAAGATACAATATGATGATCCCAATACATTGGGGGAAGCAATAACAAGATCCAAGTTCCTTCATGATCAACATAAAGGAGGATCAACCTTTCATAGTGCTAGGGTTGACAAGAAGAAAAGTAAGAAGGAGAAGATAAAGAAAGGGTACAATCCACCATTCTCTAGAAACAGTTCTCAAAGACAACCAACTCAAAATGAGCCCAAAATGATAGAATCATTGGGGAAAATGCCAAGGAAACAATCCATAAAATGTTGGGGATGTGATAGAGACCATATGTATATAGATTTCCCTCATAGCGGAGAAATAATGAGGATTGTTCACAATGTAAAAAAATATATTACAATTGAAGACATGGGTAGGAGTATGTCAAGGATCTTGGATAACAAGCAATCAGAATATCAATCTCATATGATTGAGGTAGAAGGTAATATTGATAATCAACCCATAGCCATTTTAATTGATTATGGAGCTATCCATCGCTACATAGATCCTAATATTATTGAGATGTTTCATTTCCAAATAACCTAACATGGTAAATATTGGTTGGTTTACCTAGCCACATGAGCTAAAAGAAGAATCAATGAGCTACTTAAGGATTACTCAATGGACATGAATGGACTGAGAAAAAAGGAAGATTTGAATATCATACCTTTGGGTTCATATGGTAGCCTAATTAGTATGGATTGGTTGGATAAGAATCATGTTTTTATAGATTGTTACAAAAATGTATTCACTTATTTGTATAAGTAAGGGAACTTGAGAATAGTTCAAGATATTCTAAGTGCAATATCTATTAGATAAATTTCATCCTTGTATTTGAAAGCAAGCTTCATGAAAGGATGTCAAATTTATGCAACACATATAGAAGAAGAAAATAGGGATAAAGTTCCAATTATTGAAGATAATTTAGTCCTTATAGATTGGTAGGATGTATTTAGAGAGATACCGAGGTATCCCCCAAAGAGATATATTGATATATCCATAAATTTGATGCAAGGAGTTTCCCCAATGTCCAAGACTCCTTATAATATGAGTACACTAGAGCTGAAAGAATTTCAATTGAAACCTCAATAAATTTTGAAGAATGGGTATATACGCCCAAGTGTATCACCTTGCCATGTGCCAATTATATTTTTTAGGCATAAGGATGGAACCTCAAGTTTGTGCATTGATTTCAAGTAGCTTAATAATGTGACCATAAATACCAAGTAGCATTTTCAAGGATACACACTCTTTTTTATCAACCAAAATATGAAAATATATTCTCTAAGATTGATCTCAGGTCAGACTATCATCAAGTGAGAAGTAAAGAAGAATATATCAACAAGAAAACATTTAAAGCAAGGTATGACCATTATGAGTCTGTAGTGGTGCCATTTGGGTTGTCAAATGCACTAGTTATCTTCATGTGCTTGATGAATGGTATATTTAGAAATTACTTGGATAAATTTTTTATTGTCTTCTTGGATGACATAATTATCTACTCTAGGTCTGAAGAAGAGCATGAGAAACACTTGAGGATGGTACTACAAGTATTGATGGAGTATCAACGATATGCTAATATGAGCAAGTGATATTTTTATCATAGGAAAATATATTATTTGGGACATATTATTTCATAGGAAGGGACATAAATGGACCCTCAGAAGATAGAATCCATCCAAGGATGGCCAACACCAAATAATGTATTATAGGTGAGATCATTCATGAGACTTGTGGGTCATTGTAGAATATCCATTGAAGTATTCTCAAGGATTTCACATTGAATCTCTTCTTTGCAAAAGAAGGGTGTGAAGTTTGAATGGACCTATGAATGTTAAGAAACTTTTCAACACTTGAATAAATTATTGACAAGTTCACCAATCTTGAATATTGTTGTACCAAATGCGAATTTTATTGTGTGCACTGATACATGAAAATAAGGCTTTGGTTGATTTCTTACCAGAAATGGACATGTGATATGTTATCATGAGTCAAGGAAGTTGAAAGAACATGAGAGACACTATAAAACACATGATTTAGAATTGGTAGCCATATTTCATGCCTTAAATATGTGGGGACATTATCTTATGGGAAAAATATTTTAGCTGAGAACAAATTAAAGTGGTCTTAAATATTTTTTTTGACAGCCAACTTTGAATGCCAGACATATTAGATGGCTAGAATTCCTCAGTGAGTATGACTTTAATATAAACAATATCAAAGGAAAAGAGAACAAAGTGGCAGATGCAATGAGCAAGATAATGCATCAGATGCATGTTAGAACCATTATCATGTACAAATATGATTTAAAAGATAGAATTTTGGAAGCTACAAAATCATATTAGCATTATTTGAAAACAAAAGAAACATTACAACAAGGTTATTTTTCAATACAAAATTAAAGATTATGAGCTGGGAGAGGATGGAATCCTCATGTACAAGGGCATGGTATATCTTCCTAAATATGAGCTGATAAAAATACAGTGTTGAGATAAATGCATAATGTGCATTATTTTGGGCACTTGGGATACCAAAAAACATTTGTAGTTGTAAAGAGACAATACTTTTGGCCAGGTATGAAGAAAGAGGTGGTTGATTATATATCCATGTGTCTATAATTTTAGAAGGTAAATATTGAGCACATTCATCCAACTAGATTTCTACAACCATTTATGATTCCTGAGTGGAAATGGGAAGTTGTATCAATTGACATTATTACCAAGCTTCCTAGAATAATGAAGCAACATGATTCCATAACAGTTGTTGTGGGTAAGATAACTAAAGTTGCTCATTTTATTCTAGTGAAACTAACCCACAAATAAGCTAACATTGCAGATATTTACATGAGAGAAATAGTCGGGATACATGGTGTTCCTAAGGAATATTATTTTGACATAGATCTCAAATTCACATCAAATTTTTGGAAAGGATTATTTAAAGTATTAGGTACAAATTTAAATTTTAGCACAACCTATCATCGAAAATCAAATGGGAAAACATAGAGGGTCAATCAGGTGATTGAGGATATGCTAAGAATGCATGTGATGAATAAACCATGAAAATGAGAATATTATCTACATTTAGTTGAATTTTCTTATAATAATGTGTATCAAGCATCTTTAAAGGTGAGCACATTTGAAGCATTATATGGTAGAAAGTACAACACATCAATGATATAAGACATCCCAATAGACTGAGCAACGATTGGGCCATAATTGATTAGGGAAATGGTAGAATACATGGAGAAAATAAAACAAAATTTAAAGGATACACCAGACATACATAAAATTTATGTAGACAAAGGAAAAACCCATAGAGAATTCAAAGTGGGGAAGAATTCATTCTTGTAAGTAAAGGATAATAAGAGTTTGTTGAAATTGGGAAGATTCCCAAACTTTCCAGATATTATGGATCATTAGAAATCCTAGAGAGGATTGGTCATGTTGTATACATGCTTGGAATTCCTACATCAATGTCCATTCATAATGTATTCAATGTGTCTTTTCTTAAAAACTATGTGCCTAATGATAATAACTTAATTGATTGGAATGTGACCCAGATGGAGCACGAGGGTATCTTCTAGGTCCAACTAGTGTGCATATTGGGAAAGAATGTCAAACTCCTTTGGAATTAAGCCATCGAGTTGGAAAAATTACAATGGATGTGCTATGGTTCTGAGGATGCAGCATGGGATCATGGGGATGCCACGTGGGGGGAGTACCCACATATTTTTGGAGATTTTTGAATAATTTTGATTGTACATGTGTATATAAATGCACTAAGTACATTGCATAAATAAGGGGGATGGGAATGTAATACCCCTAGTTTGAACCCTAGGTTGTAAATGTACATATGATTTATAGGTTGGTGAGTTAGGATGAGTGGGTCATGTGTGACCATGTGTATATAAGTATTTTTGGGCCTACATGACTATGTTTATATGTTTTGAGGCCAAATTTATTGTGTGATTTAGGCTAGTGAGCCTATATGTCGAAAGGCCAACGATCCAGGAAAATGTGAATTGTAATCACACTTCGATATATATTAATAAAATACATCATTGTTGCAGACCAAGTCAGAAAAAAGAGTATGGGGGGTAGGAATCCATGAGAGGGAATGGTGGCTAGGATATAAGTAAAAGGGGATAAGTCAAGGGGGATTAATCCAAGGGAATATAATAATATTTTCCTAAAGTCATAATTATTATGACATGATTTTATCCTAAGTTCCTAAGTGGAGGAACAAATTATCAAGTGGAGGGAAAACTAGTTCTTTGAGTTCCATGTTTCAAAAAGGGCACATGCATATTTAACGGGGGAATTTAGTTTAATTCTCATTGATTCCATTCTTATTTTATATAATTCCAACTTTTTCATGGAGAGTGAGATTTGATTAGCTATTGTAACCTTATAACATTGTAACCTATAAATCCTTGGGTGATTTGGGTTTGAATAAATAGGTTATCAGACCTGTGGAGCAATTCTCCTTAAGTCAGAGAATTATTGGGAATAGGTTTACTTGTGTTCTTCCCTAGTGGGTTCCATAACTCTTGAGAGAATATTTGTGTTCCAAGTGTCACATAGTTTTGAGACTTCCTGGTTTGCCTATTGCAGAATCGCTAGAAGGGAAGGGGTATAGTCGAAGGACTATGGAGTAGTTAAGGTGTTCTGAAAATCTTTAGATATCAATTATTTCTTAAGTAGACACTAAACATCCGACTAGATTCTTGAAATCAAGATCATATTGATTATTTGCAAAGTATCATGTGAAAACACTTATTTATCCATAAACTTCATCTACTAATAAATAACTTGTGGAAAGAAAACATGCCAAAATAGTGAGAAATAGAGACAACAAATAACAAGGCCAATTAGATAGTTTGATAATAGAGTTCACCCATCTTGGGATATGTCTTTGGGTATTCTTCCAAGTACTGAGACTATTGTATTAATGCACACATTATTAATACAATTATGACTAACAATGGAAAATTTGAATAGACCCTTCAATTTTGCTACTCAAACCCAGAAACAAAGGTTACCACTGAACTCCTCCAGAATTTTTGAGAAAAGTGAGTATAAAATTAACAATGTTCTGAATAGGTGCTTAAAGACCCCTTTTTGCATGCATCTAAAGACTATGGGTATCATGCATGACAAAATCGACTAATATTTTCGTACACAACACTTTATAATAGAACTAACATCACCATTATATTGCTCTCGGAATTCTTAGAAAAATGAGTACAAAGACTCTATACTTCTCTCAAAGAACTCAATAGCATACAAAATGAGGGAATTCTAAAATAAGAACACTTTTTACATGCAAACCGAGGAAAATATGAACTTGACATGAACTTCTCTACAAAATGGCATGCATTTCCATTATCACGTACTCTCATTGGAGGCCAAGTTTATATAAGCTAGGTCTCCCAAACCGATCCCTTATATAGCTGGGTTTTATTGTTAAAATTTAAATATATATTTTTTCTTTGTTTTAACAAACAACAATCATTGGTGCATTGGTAGGAGGCATATGTTAATTCGTTGGAATATTCCCATGAAGGTCATGGATTTGATTCCCATTTGACCCAATGAACTTTATTCCTTTGGCAATTATTGGCCAATCAGAGAGTTCCTTGTGGCACTCTCTGGTGGGTCCACTTGTTTCACATTTAGCTGCCACTTATCATCCATATCACCACCTAATTGTAGTCGTACATATATACCACATCACTATGAACTATACCTATCATGTCATTCGTATAGATGACATGTGGCACATTTGTTTTGGTCCAACTAGGTGCCAAAAATTTCAAAAATGAGTGACAAGTGGAAGCCTCACGTTTCCCCATGTCTGCATTTTGATGTCATGTTGACATCATCCCATGCCCTATCAGTTGTATGGATGGCCAAGTAGCATCCTGTGGACCTGCCACATGGCATTCCTAATTTTTCCTTTTGTCATGTCTTCTTGAAAACTTCAAACGACCATAACTTTTTCATATGATTTTTTTTGAGGTAATTCACACATCATTTGAAATATATCACCAATATTTATGTAATAAAGTCAGTTTCATTAGAATTTGAGAAGTCCTCCTAGATCACACCTCCCCGTTGAAAAAAAATTTGGACCTAAAAAAGTACGGATCATTCAGAAATGATGTGAGGATACTTCCACCTCACTTTTACCATATCATCTATCCTTCCTCCTTGGAGAATGAGCACCTAACTAATCAAAACAATAATGAAGACTGAAACAACATTGCTGACCAATTTAACCATTCCCTTATATTTACAAACTTCGCCATTCATTACTATAGCTACTAAATGTACTCCACTGATTAGTAATAAATTGAACAACGCAATTGAATATACATATGTGAAAGAGAAAAAACCATCAACATGTTTTCCCTTCTTAATAGGAACAACATCAACCAAATGAACTATTTTACTTTCAATTATACACTGTAAATCTAGATCATGGATGCGAGAATCAAATAGAATTTTCACATGCCCTATAGTGACATCTGTCAAATTCATATTCATCTGATGAGATATCACAATGAAATCAATTCCATCCTTCAAAAGAGGATTTTTCTTATGTTCCCTATATAAAATGGCCTTCCTATCATACAAGTATTGACTTCCCAAAACCATCTCACAAATGTCAAGTGGAACAACGTCTAACTCTACCTCATCAATGAAATTGAATGTGATCAAAAACTATAAATTGCATTGATTAGTTAATTGTAACTGAGCATCATCACAAATCCATCCAAAAGGATATGGTCTCGGATGAGGCCAAGTTTCAAATCCTAAAATCTTAACAACTTTCTCTAAAATAATATTTACTTGTGATCCACTATGAACAAGTGTATCAATTGTATTCTTCTTTGATATAACTTGTAAATGAAACAATTATTTTCTTTTACTTCCATCAAGGATTGAAATATACTTTGAAGAATAAGTATGTGAACTATAACTAGCAACAAATAATATACTTGTAATTCCCATAGTTGTAACTTTAGAACTTGATCAAAGATCATGAACTATAGTTGAGGCCTTTTGTTTAGCGTTGTCCTTGAAATTATTTGGTATCCTCTCTCGATTCAACTTCGAACACGTTGCATCCTCATGTACTTTCTTCATGTAATGAAAACATGTAGGCCTTTCTTCTTCTTTTCCCTTAAATGACTTCTCGAAGTTATGCGACTTTCCTTTTTATTTATCACCAATTCCCTTGGCCTTATTTATAGATTCATACATTTCTTCCACCATGGCCTTCATTTTCATGAATGAGAAAAAAAAAATGCCTCTTCAGTACTGAAAGTATTTGTATTAGAAGAATCCTCGTCTTTTGTTGAAGACATTTATTTCTTTCACAATGCATGCCTCGAACCAATCTCAAGAATGTACTCTTCAAACGATGCTTCACCAAGCTTGAGTTTGGACCTCATAAGCATTCAGTTGAAAATACAAATCAAACCATATCTGATACCAATATGATCCAAAAATTCTTATATGTCAATTAGTTGTTAAGAAGACACTAAACATCCGAACAGATTAGGGAAAATGAGATAGTCTTGACTATTTGCAATGTATCAAGTGAAAACAATTATTTATCCATAAACTTCATCAACTGATTGCAGAAATAAAACATTCCAAGATAGAGAGAAATAGAGACAACAAATAACAAGGCTCATTACACATCTTGATAATAGAGTTGAACCATCTTGGGCTACATATATGTTTTTTCTTCCAAATACTGAGACCACTCTATTAATGCTCAAATGCTTAATACAATGATGACTTACAATGGAAAATTTGAAGACACCCTTCAATTATGCTACTCAAACCTATAAACATAGTTTACCACTGAAATCCTCTCGAAATTATGAGAAAAATGAGTATAACTTGACTATGTTTTGGACAGGTGCTTAAAGATACCCTTTTGCATGCATAACGAGACGATGGGATTCATACATGAAAAACTGGACTAAGATCTCTATACACAACATGTTAACACAAAACTAACATGACCAACATATTCCTCTTGGAATCATGATAAAAATGAGTATAAACACTCTATACTTATCTCAAAGAACTCAATAGCACGCAAAACAAGGAAACTCTAAAATAGGAACACCTATTTCACACAAAACAAGGAAAATCTACACTTGGAACAAAATTACCTACAAAATGGCACACATTTCCAATGTCCCATACTATGGTTAGAGTCCAAGTTTATATAGGATAGGTCATCCAAACCTTAATTGACCCCTTATATACCTGAGTTGTATTGTTACAAATTAAATATAATTTGTTTGTTTGTTTTAGCAAAAAAAAACCATTGGCACATTGGTGGGAGAAATATGTTACTTCATTGGGATATTCCCCTGGAGGTCATGGGTTCGATTCCCATTCGACTCGTTGAACTTTATTTATTTATCCATTATTGTCCAATCGAAGAGTTCCACGTGGCACTCTTTGGTTGTCCCACATATTACACAATTAATGTTTGCATTAGTGGCCACCTTTCTTCCATGAATCCATCTAAATCTACTTATATGGATATTCCACGCCACTTCCAACTGTACCTTCCATGTCATTTATATGGATGACATGTGGCACATTTTTATTGGTCCAACTAGGTGCCAAAAATTCCAAAAATGAGTGACACGTTGAAGCCTCTCATGTTTCCATGTCAGTATGCTAACATCATGATGACAACATCTTGTGCCCTATTAGTTGTATGGATGGCCATGTGGAAACCTATGGGTCTTCCACATGGAATCACTAATTTTTTCTTCTACCCTATTTTCTTGAAAACTTCAAATGACCATAACTTTATCATATGACATTTGTTTGAGGTGATTCACGCGTCATTGGAAATATGTAGTTGATATCTACACAATGCGGTCATTCTCATTAGTGTTTTAGAAGATCAATTTTTGAATGCTTTGGATCCTCTTGGATCACACCTCCCCACTAAAGAACTTTTGGATCTCCAAAAGTATGGATCATTTAGAATTGAAGTGAGGATACTTCAGCCTCACTTGTCCATTCTCATCCATCCTTTTTTCTTGGATAACGAGAACCTAACTCATAAAAACAATAATGAATATTGAAACGACATTTATAACCAAGTTAACCATTCCCTTAAATTTACAAACTATGTCATTCAATGTTGTAAATACTAAACACACTCCATTGACCAGTAATAAAATAAAAAAACTGAATATATACATGTGAAAGAGAATGAACCATTCACGTATTTTCCCTTCTTAACATGAATGACATCAAACAAAAGACCTTCTTTACTTTCAACTATAGACTATAAATATGGATCATGGATACTAGTATTAACTAGCATTTTCACATTCCCTCTAGTGAAAACTGCCAAATTCGTCTTCATCTGATGAGCTCTCACAATGAACTCAATCCCATCCTTGAAAATATGAATCTTGCTTTGTTCCCTGTAGAAAATTTCCTTCCTATCATACAAGTATGGACTTCCCAAAACCATCTCATGAATGTCAAGTGGAATAATTTCTAACTCTACCTCATCAATGAAACTCTATGTGAATGCAAAACATAACTTGTATTTCTTGGTTAACTATAATTGGGCATTATCATAAAACCATACCAAAGGATACAATCTCATATGAGGCCTAGTTTCCAATCCCAAATTCTTAACAACTTTCTCTGAAATAAGATTTAATTGTGATACACTATCAATACGTGTATCGATTTTATTGTTCTTTGAGATAACTTGTAAATAAAATAGTTCTTTTATTTTCCTTCAATCATGGATTACATTAGCTTTTAAAGAATAAATATGTGAAATAGAACTAGCAACAAATAATATTCCTCTAACGCCCATAGTTGTAACTTAAAAATCTTATCCAAGATCCTCAACTACATTTAAGGCCTTATGTTTACCATTGAATTTGAACTTATTTGGTAGCCTCTCTAGATAAAACTTCCAACACATTGCCTCTTGTCCTTTATTCTTGCAATGAGAACATGTAGGATTCTCTTCTTATTTTCCCTTCGACTGCTTCTTGAATTTATGCAGCTTCTTCAACTGCCTCTCGAAGTTATGTGGATTTCCTTTGTCTTTATCACGAGTTCCCTTGGACTTCTTTCGATATTCATATATTTCTTCCACCATGTCCTTCATTACCATGAACACAGAAAACAATATACCTCTTCAGTACCAAAAGGATTTGAATTACAAGAATCCCTGTCTTTTGTTGAATATATTTCTTGCTTTCAAAATGCATGCCTCGAACCAATCTCAGGGATGTACTCTTCAAACAATCCTTCACCAAGATTGAGTTTGGACCTCACAAGCATTCACTTGATAATACACGTCAAACCAACTTTGATACCAAAATAATCCAAAAATCCTTAGATTTCAATTAGTTCTTAAGAAGACACTAAATATTCAATCAGATTGTTAGGAACAAGATCTATTATAATAGCATAAAACAACAATATTGTAGTGAATACAAACGGAATAACAACAAAGAACATAAATACAACAACACAACAACAAAATATATGGAACCAAAACACCAAAATAATACCTTTATTTATAGGAAGAAATGTTCACTTGACTCTTTGAGGGGAAATCCTCCAACAAAGAAGAGCTCTATTACAATAATTCTCAAGACAAATCCCTCTCATACTTTCTAGTCTTATTTATACTAATTCTATCTTCTAAAGAAAATTCTATAGGAAGATATTTTTAGAAGAGCAATCTTCTATTAGGTCTTGTTACATTGACTTGTTCATATTTTTTAAATAGTCTTTATTAACTAGTATCGACCTTTATTACATGGAAATATATTATTCTACCTACATGCAAAGTTAGGGGTTTAGGTCCCTAACATGCCCTCCCCCTTGAAGAACATCTTTGTCCTCAAGGATTGAGATGAGGAAATTCCTGGAGAATAGTGGTCGTCTCCTAGGTAGAATCTTCTGGAGTTGTATATTTCCACTACACTAAAACCTCCTTGATGGTTCACTGATGCAGACGATGTTCGCATTGGTCCAAGACTGCCCGTGGATAAAACCATATGGAACCTTCAACATTTGACTTTGGAATATTGGTTTGATTTTTTCACTTAGTCCAAATCACCTTCTTTAAGCATGAGACATGAAAAACAAGATGGATGTTAGAATGATTGAGAAAAACTAACTAATATTCCATTAGTCCCACGTTCTTGAGAATGGTATAAGGACCAAATTTTTTTGGAGCAAGCTTCTAACAATGTTAAACTTTGAGTGAATTTTTCTTGTAAGGTTGTAGACGAAGAAACACCTGGTATCCTATAGAAAATTGGCGTTTTGAATGTCCTTTATATTCTTGTTGTTTCATACGATTCAGATCCATGACCAAATTATGTTTGAAAGAACGGAGAATGGCGACACTAACTATAAGATTTTTTCTGACCTTATGAACCTTTGATAACCCTGATATGTAGGAAAGAACTGACAGGGGATTGTATCTGTATACTTCTTCAAAAAGAGTCATTCGAGTAGCAGTATTGTAAGATGTGTTATACCACCATTTAGCTAGGGGTAACCATTAATCCCACTGATGTTGTCGGTCATATGAAAAACACTTCAAATATGTTTCCAAAACCTAGTTGAAAACTTTAGATTGGCCATCAGTTTGTGGGTTCTAAGCAGTATTGAGATGTAATTGTGTACCCTGGAGTTTGAAAAGTTCTTGAAAAAAATTACTGGTAAAATTGGGATCTTTGTTAGATACAGTAGAATGAGGCATGCCATGAAACTTGAAAATATGATCCATTGTGGATGTTTTGAATGGGTGTTGAAGAGCATAAAAATGAGAATATATGTAAAGGCGATAAACTACCACCATGAACACTGACTTATTGCCATATTTAGGTAAGCCCATAATGAAATCCATAGAAATGTACCTCAAAATAGCTGGTGGAATCGGAAGTGGTTGTAGTGTGCTCGAAGTGTTAGTCTCCAATTTTGACCATATTTTTGCCTATATCATGTCAGATATACCCCCATTTCATATCCAATATCGTTTCCTTCTGGCCTTAACATGACACATTTTACATCATTTTTCCCTAAATGGAGCTATTCAAGGTATTCATATGATTCAAGTTATTTTTAATGTATTTTGATACTTTAAAATAATATTGATACTAACATGACATGAGTTAGGTACTTGTTCCCTTGAAACGGACTTATCAGTACCATGTACCCGCTTGCACTTAGTGGAGATGTCAAAGACTTGCACGACATTGCCAGATTGGAATGACAATCTGATTCATATGATTGATTGAGTCATAGCTCAATGAGATGACTCAAAGCGAAATTATAGAACTGCTTATTATGATTCTTTCTGATCCACGCTTCTTGACACTACATGTCATGAAGCTGTGAAATTAGTTTTAACTAACTATGAGTCATTTTCGGATCTAAGATTCGCTTAGATTAATGCACCTATGTTCAAGACCATTTTGGGGAGGATCTATTAAAAAACTCAGATCACTCTTAAGAAACGTTGGTTATGAAATATTGTGTTATGCAATTTCTGATAATACAATTTGCTATGTGTTATATCATTTTCTGTTAAATGATTTGAGTTTGTTTATGAATTATGGAGCGTGAGGTATGAAAAAGTTATGCATGGAATAATTTGAGTAGCTCTAGTTTTGTTTTATAGCGATTGCACCTCTTGGTTGGGCCCACCAATAGGTTCAATTCGTTGTCTCTTTTCCACAGTACAGTTAGTTAATTTCTAGTTCTAGAATGTGCGTGTGAGTTAGTTTTTAACTTGAAGTTACTCTGCTAAATTTTGGCTTAGTAATTTTTTCATTTAGATCATTCTTAGTTTGATATTATGTTGTAGATCGTTGAATGTTGGAATGAGTTATTTGCCATTGTAGAATTTGAAGAATGAACCAAGTGCCAATTAATCTTTCTCCTAGATTAGTCTAGATTTGCTCTGTTTTCCAGTTTCTAGTTTGATCATAATTTGAAGATAATTTGAGTAGACTTACTCTGTTTTGTTAGGGTAGCTATCTTATGGTCTAGTTAAAGGAAGCTTCCAGTACTTGTAAGGTAAAATAGGACATTTATTAGTTTCACCTTTGTTAGATTTAGAACTGCTTGATACTTAGATTAAATAAGAGGTTTTTAAAATGTTCTCTCTTTTATGGCTCAAATAGATATTTTGATGATTAGATGTTTAAGATAATGGTAGATAGCCTTGGGTGATTTCTTTAGATTAGGAATATAAATACATTTTCTTAACTCAAAATTGTTTCCATTTGATTAATTAGACAAGATATGATTAGTTTTAAGATAATCATTAGGATTCAGTTTATAAGAGTAAGTTTATGTTTTCTTCTCAGAATAACCTCTAGGTAGGAGTTAGAATCTTACCAGCACATATAGTGTAGAACCTCTAAGTTAACTTACCCTGGTTTGACAATTTAGTGTTTTCAGGTAGTTAAAATCTTTAATACAACAGCCTGACATTTTTGGTGCCGTTGTCGGGGAGCTGTTTATAAGGTAAGTTAGATAATTGATTTGGTTATTTTCTTAAATGTATTTGGTTTGGTGTGGTATGTTAGCAGGTTGACGAAAGAGGAGCTGTGAAACGAAGGGTGAGAACCGACACATCTGTTATCAAAGGTTCCTCTGAAACCCAATCTTAGTTTTTCTTTTATCTAGTATGTTTTCATGAGAAATAGAGATCATAGAGGTAGATTTAGGGGAAACTTGAAACAACAAAAAGAAGAAACCTTCACCCAAAAAGAAATAGAAACTAAGACTGGAACTCTAGCTAAGAAAACCATAGAGCAAAACATAGAACCAGGAAACACCACATACCAACAAATTCAAATTCCTGGTGATCCAAACTCGGTTGACACAGTTAATCTAGAAGAAGTGCAAGTTGTTTTCAGGAACCCTGACACTATAGTTTCAGAAATAACAACTACAACTTTTGAATCAAAGGTAATAGGATCCTCAAAAGAACCAATAGGAGAGAGTAATTATGTCAAAAAGAATCCATAGAAGTGGGATTTCACACCCTCACCAAAGAAAGATCATATTGCATATACAATTTTTGGTAATCCTTTTAACATGGCAGAAAGAGGGAGAGAATTGGATAGAAGAGAGAGAGGAGAAATTCATGTTGAAAATGAAGAATAAGAACAAGTAGAGACTGAGCTAAGACCAGAAACCACCTTTGGGTTTCCAATTTTGGATTTGGTCCAAAATGTCATTATGAAAAATATACCACCTTCAGCACTACCAACCTTTTATGGGAAAAGTAGTGAAGACCCATATGTCTTTCTTTTTGAGTTTGATATCTTGTGCAGGAGTTATAATTATCTCCAGGATGCAGATAAGCTGAAGTTGTTTCCTGCTACCCTAAAAGATTTTTCATTATGTTGGTTCATGAGTTTAGGAGAGTACAACATTAGATCTTGGGAAGATATGAAGACAAAATTTTTTAAGAAGTACCAAGACTATTGTAGACCCAAGGATTCTTGAAATGATATTTTTAAAATGAAACAACAAGATGAAGAGAGCCTTGAAGATTTCTTAGAAATATTTACATATACTCTTCAAAAATCCAAATATAATGATCTCCAATATGAAGCAATCAAGACTCTTTTCTTAAAAGGGGTTTCAGATGAATACATTGACACTCTCAACTTAATGGCTTCAGGAGAAATTTATCAGAAAGACTTTGAAGCACTCAGTGAACTATGTAGAACTTACTCGAGAAGTAGGGGGAAAATGGCAAAAAGTGTGAGAGAACCTGTCAACAAAAACACCAAAGTACCCACATCTAGTGGAGTTACTAGAATTTAACTAGGAAACCTCTTGGAAAATTTTAAAACAGACATTTTAGGAATGATCGGCTCTCAGTTAGACACTTTGAAGATTAAGAAAAAGCAGGAAGAGGAAAACCCTGTATTAAGCATATTCTGCCCAAAATGCAGAAAAAAGCATCCTTTACGAGAATGTCCTTTGGACAATGTTTCTGTATGTGCAATTTGTACTGAAAATCATAAAACAGAATATTGTCCATCCTTACCAGGATTGCAAGATATATTCAAGGGAGGGGAAGCTCCAGGGACTCCATCTACACCTAAGAGACCTTGGCAACCTAGGAACTCGAATATGTATCAAGAACCATCCCCACAACCTTCTGGTTACTATCCACCCTTCTCTCAACAAAAAAACATCCATGGAACTTGCCAAATTGGACTCCACAAAATGTCCCTGCTCAACCTTGGTATTAGGGATGGAGAGACGAAATTATGGGAATAACCAATAGCAACATGTGGTACCAATTCCCCAAAATCCATGTACTCAATACCCTCCAAACATGCATCAGCTATTGCTTGGATTTACTCCACCTCCTTTACCACCTATTCAACAAACTCCTCAACAGCCTCAGAACCCACCGCGCCCCACCATATTACCCACTCAACCCATTCCAAATCCTAATAACATACCACCTTTGCCACTCCATAGTACTGATTTTCAAAACTACCTAGATTACACCATAAACCCCATTTCCATACAAGAAATACAGTTGATATCTGGGAAAACTTTAAATAAAACTCAGCCCATAACAAGAACAACACCAAAGGTAATTATCCAAGAACATGAAGAAGAACCTGTAGATGATTTATGAAACAGGGTATCTTTGAAAGATGTCATCATTCCAAAGAATAAAGTATCTGAATCACAACATAACATACAAACTCGGGTTCTTAGAACACCTCCTTTTCCTGAGAAGTTGCTCATTGAAAAACCAATTTCTCAATCTGAGTTTGACATCATGAATGAACTAAAAAATGCCTGTGTTAAGATTCCATTGTTACAAGTGATCAGAGATGTTCCAATCTATGCCAAGACCATTAAAGAACTTTGCATTAAGAAACCAGGTCGGAAACAAAAAGATCCACCCACGATACACCTAGTAGGCCAATCATCGAATTGTATTTCTAAATCTCCTAAGATTGTGAAGTATGCCAACCCCGGGAACCCAATCGTATCAGTTACTATCAACAATGTTTCTATTGGTAATACTTTAGTCGACTTGGGTGCAACCATTAATATAATGACTATCAATACAATTGAACTGTTACAACTATGTCAATTCCTTCGCCCTACCCCTACAATTCTTGACCTTGCTGATAGAACAACTATAAAACTTGTTGGGGTCCTCGATGACATTCTTGTTACATTATCTTCGTGGGAATATCCTATCGAATTCATGATTATTCATTCAAAGGATCCCACGAAAGGTCATCCAATCATTTTAGGGAGACCTTGGTTTGTTATGGCCAATGCTTTCATAGGATGTCATGGTGGGGATATGTTCATCTCAAATGTCATTTCTTCACAGAAGCTTACTCTTTTTCCACCTGTTCAACCGGTTACAGAAGAATTTTGCTGGATAAAATGTCCCTATCATAAGAATGATGAGGAAGAACCTTTATTCTCTGTTGATGAATTTCACGCATTACAAGAACCAACAGAGGATGATATTTTAAGCCAATTTCTTTCTGTGATAGAAAATGTCGAGTTTCCACAAACATATTTTCAAGATGATCAAATTTTCAGAGAGGAATTTCAAGAACGAAGTGAGTCATTTTTCTCGTTTTCACCATCTATGGTTTTCACCATTGATGAGCATTCGGGGTCATATACCATTCCAGTAGAACTTATCCCAGGCAAATGTCTATACATCAATTCTGAATTAAGTGTCAGCCAACAGGAATAGTTAACAAATCTTTTGAAAGAACAGTCATGGGCATTTGCATGGGAGTACACTGATATGAGAGGAGTACATCCTGACACCTGTATTCACCACATATATATACAACCAAAGATAACACCAATAAGACAACCACAAAGGTGTATGAATCCACTCCTAAAAGATTTTGTGAAAGAAGAGTTACATAAATTATTAAACGTAGGATTCATTTATCCAATTTCTGACAGCAAGTGGGTTTCACCCCTTGTTGTGGTACCTAATAAAATGACAGGGAAATGGAGAATGTGTGTAGACTTTAGGGAGTTGAATAAGGCAACCCTGAAGGACTACTTTCCTTTGCCTTTTATAGATCAGGTTTTGGATACCTTGGCTGGAAAAATATACTTTTCTTTTCTCGATGGATATAGTAAATACAATCAGATTCAAATTGCTCCTGAATACCAGGACAAAATAACATTCATGTTTACTTGGGGCACTTATTCTTATAAAGTGATACCTTTTGGACTATGCAATGCTCCTGCTACATTTCAGAGAGCAGTCCTTGGTATTTTTGCTGACTTAATTCATGATTGTGTGGAAGTGTACATGGATGATTTTACTTTTTATGGTAATACCTTCAAAGAAGCCATAAGTAATCTTGAGAAAGTCTTGATTCACTATCCGGAATCAAATTTATCCCTTAGTCATGAAAAATATAAAATTCTATTAACTAAGGGAATAGTGTTGGGTCATCATTTGTCTGCAGAAGGAATTAAAGTTGATCCAGCTAAAATTGAAGTAATAGTTAAGCTTTCCTCTCCAAAAACCCAAAAATATATGCGAAGTTTTTTGGGACATGCTGGATATTATCGTCGATTTATTGAAAACTTTACAAAGATAGCCAACCCCATGTTTAAACTGTTAGCAAAGAATGCATAATTTTGTTGGGATAACAATTGTCAAAATGCTTTTGAAAATTTGAAAGCAAAATTGTCCATGGCACCTATTCTAAGAGGACCAAATTGGTCTCTTCCTTTCCATATTTCAACTAATGCCTCAGACACTGCTTTAGGAGGAGTGCTTGGATAGTTAATGCCATTAAAAAATTCTATCTTTACATCACTGGATATGAGGTTTTTGTACATACCGACCATTCTGCTATTAGATTTTTGATGAACAAACTAGTTACTACCGGAAGAATCACACGATGGCTTTTGCTACTTCAAGAATTTAACATCACTATAGTTGATCGGCCAAGAAAAGAAAATGTAGTTGTGGATTTTCTCTCTCATATCCCTCAGGACAGTATTGACATTCTAATGACTGATAATTTCCCTAATGAACATCTATTTGCAGTAGCTGTTAACACCCCTTGGTTTGCAGATACGAAAAATTACTTAGGTACAAGGAGATTGCCATCTCATTTGTCATCACCACAAAAGAAAAGAATTATCCAGCAAAGTGCTTATTACTCTTGGGTAGGAAGTGATCATTTTTATACAAGTCCTGATATGATCATTAGGAGATGTGTTCGGGAAGATGAGATTCCCTATATCCTTCAGGCCTGTCATGACGGGCCATGTGGAGGATACTTCTCTGATAAGAGAATGACATATAAAGTCTTACAATCAGGATATTACTGGCTGTCACTATTTAAAGATGCAACAAAATATGTAAGAAGCTGTGATAGTTGTCAGAGGATGGGGAGACCTACCATAGAAGACGAGATGCCCTTACGACCGCAGGTTGTGATTGAATCATTTGATAAATGGGAACTTGATTTTGTAGGACCAATTTCCCCAATGTCGAGGAAGAAGAAGTACATCTTGGTTTGTACAGATTTTGTGACCAAGTGGGTAGAGGCAAAATCCTTATATCAAGCAATTGATAAATCAGTGGTTGAATTTATTTATGAAGATATCTTTACCCGTTTCGGTGTTCCACGATAGATTGTTACTGATCAAGGTGCTCAATTCACTTCTAAGTTGATGAAGGAAATCACAGATAAATATGGGACAAAACATTGTAAGTCTTCCCCATACCATCCACAAGCCAATGGGCAAGTGGAATCCATGAATAAAGTTCTAGAAGCTATTCTGACCAAGACAATACATTTACATCACAAAGATTGGGTGGATAGACTTCCAGAGGCTTTATGGGCATACCGGACTACATGGAGAAATACCACTAGTCATACCCCTTATGAATTGGTATTTGGCAAGCAAATTCTCCTTCCCATAGAATTTCAGACTCATACCTTCCGCATAGCAGCAGAATTGGGTTTGAATTTGGATGAGGCACATAAATAGAGAGTTATGCAATTAAATGAATTGGGAGAAATCATACAAGATGCTCTTCAAAGAACCATCCTCGTACAAAATCAACGTAGCAAATGGCATGATAAATACATTAAGAAGAAGCATTTTCAACCAGGGGATTGGGCATTGCTATTTGATTCCAAATATAAAACTTTCAAAGGAAAACTTACGACAAGATGGTTGGGACCTTATGAAGTGGAAACTGTTTTTGATAATGGATCTATTAGAATCAAGACCATAGATGACTCTCAAAATTACTTTGTAGTAAATGGACATCAATTAAAAGTGTAACAAACCTTTGTCAAGAGATGATTCTCTACAGGAAATTTCTAAACAACCAGAAATAAAGATAGTAGGAGAAGAGTTTTCTCCTCCTGCTAATCCTTGATCATTTTTGTTGTTTCAAGATTTTGTAAAAAATAAAATTTTAATAAAAATAAAAAATGATAATAATAAATAATAATAATAAATAAAAAGTGTAAAAATAAAAAATAATTTTGGATATGTTGACATATTGTTTTCAGTTTTACGGGATTTTTAAAGCAAGTACAGAATTGAACTTCATCACTTTTTCGCAACAGGTAAGAAGGTAAGATCATTTTATTTTATGAAAATTTCTTATCAATATATATTGTCTTGTTTTGAAATTAATAAATTTGAGATTGTTTGCTCCCTTTGAATTTCTCATTAAAGTATGAAAGGGGCATTTATCAGGGATATGATTATTCTTTACTAGACCTGATAGATTATGATGGGAAAGAAACCCCCCTAGAGTTTTCTTTTAAGAATTATGTTTTTGAAAGCAATGAGCATATACTAACTTGGGCTCATAAAATCCACAAGTAAGTGATTACTGTCCCACAAAACTATTCTCTGCAAGATTTCTATCTGCACTCACGTTGGATGATGTGGGATACGTTAAGGTCCACCTTCCAACAAGTCTCACTCCATCGACATCAACACCTTATCTGGAGTAGATATTAGAGACTATTTAGTACCCTGTGATCTCCATGCCTCAATGACAGATTTCCTTGCTAACAACCATGGGAATACATCAATGTCCCTTGGTTGATAGATCCTACAGGTGATTCAACACCAAGACCTTTATTCGTACCTATTAGGATGTACTATAGGTACATTGAGGCCCATTGACATCAATGGTGGGTCATCTCGCATTGGTTAACGACATTCATTAATGGTCGGTAATCCAATGATTTCTTTTTGTGTTCGACTCTAGAACATTTATTCACACAAATAAGAATTATACCATCGGTTAACGCTTTGAAGCTGTTGAAGACATAATTTTAACTCATTCCTTTTAGGAATGAATAGAAGACAGGTTCATGGATAGCCATCAGATAATTTGCTTCATAAACAGGAAATCTTTTTCTCAGCAAGTTATTATTGGTTCAAGTTTCTCTGCAGATCCCAATTTATTTCTACAGATTCCAGTTACAACTTTGGTGCTCTCTAGATTCAGAATTGGCTTCAAAATATCTACAGTAAGGGAATAATGCATAATAGGGAGTAGGTAATCAAACTTAGGTACACTTAGTTTCATGTTATTTTAATTTATTAAATTACACATTAATAACTTGAACTATGATTGCCTAGATACTCCATGACATTTCATTATCCATATACTCTGTACTTAAAAGGATGAGTTCAATTCTTCTTGACATTTCGTATCATGGAGAATGAACTGCATTATAATGGTTGAATTTGACATGACTCATATGACATGATATTTTGAAAAGGTGTATGACCATCATCATTCCTTCACACGCTACTGATCCTCACAACACTTAAAATTTCCTTCCATAATTCCTCTCACAACCTATTTCATACATCATACTCTATTCCTCTGTTGCCCTCATCTAATTCCATTTCTCACCTTTGAACCTTTCCTATTATACTGAGTAGCATCATGGTGGCGAATTGTCACAAACCAGAGACTTATGCTGATTTAGAGGCTCTTCTTGAGTATGAAGCCACCAAACACATTTTTCAGAAAGATGGATGGGATCCATTCTTCAAGAAATTTGTTCATTTCAACTCTAGGAAGGCAGGGGTCATGAGGAAGGGAATTGCAATGAAGGGCCATAGTATGGGAATACATATCAAGTTTAGAGTGGGAAGTTATTCAAGGGAGGGAGATCCAAGGGACTATTTCAACCATTGGGTGAGGGAGGACAATTCTCCCTTAAACTCTACCAATTCACCAGTAACTTTGGCCTCGAAGGTGAACAAGCATGAATTATTGGAAGCAATTTTAGAGTTCATTATTTGGATGTCTACCTTGGGCTGTTTGGATTCACATTTCAAGTGAAGGAATAATTGGTTGTGAGTGTTGGCCATGGGTGGATGGAATGAAAGAGGGAAAGTGGGACCATGGGAAAGGAGTAAAAAATCATTTATATGAGTGTGTTCAGTGTGAGAAGAGGAATGCAATGAGATAGGTTCCAAATAAGGGTGTGGGAAGGTAAAAAAAAACAAGTTTAAAAATGATGGGTATCACAAAGATCACAAAGAAAAAGGCGAATCCAATGAGATAGGTCTAAAATAAGGGTCTGAGTGGTAAAAAAAAGTTAAAAATGATAGGTGTCAAGATGATCCAGGAGAAAATGGGAATTCAATGAGACATGTCTCAAATATGTCTCCTTTTTTTCTTTTTCTTTTTTCCTTTTTTTTCCCTTCTTTTTTACTTCACTAGGGTTTCATGCAGATCTAAATAATATAATAGTATCGAAATTACCAAATTCTTAAAAGGGAAATGAAATAAATGTATAGTGATTTTCACAACCCAAATGCAGAAGTAAAGGTCTCAAGGCAATAGATCTCTCTGTTCCTCTTCTGTTTGTAATTTTTGCAACCCAAATATCAGAGGAAAGGTTGCATGGAAATAGATCTTCTCTATTTCTTTTCTGTTTGGCTTCCTTCCCAATGGTTAGGGTTTTTTTTTTTTTTTTTTTTTTTTTTTTTTTTTTTTTTTTTTTTTTTTTCTATGCTGGCGGAATCGGCAACTAGGCCGGTCTCGTACTCGCGTGACACGGGGTCGATTCCGACCGCTACCACTATAACCTCCAGGTGCCATACGTATGCCCCTTACGCAGGCATGGGTAAGTCGGGGGGATTTGAACTTGAAACCTCATCGTACATAACACGCTATATCACGACACCTTGCCAATTGAGCTGCCCCCTGGGGGCTCCAATGGTTAGGGCTTTCAAGGTGCCTATAGACAAGATTTTATCATGTGTTATATCTCTTTGATATATGTGTAGGGTCCAACAATAGTACTCGACCCAATATCTCAGGGTACTAACTAAAGAGGCTAGACCATAGCCTTAGCTGTACTACCCGACTACCCATTTACTAGAGAGTATCTTCCTGAGTGTTGTTCTCAGTGGAACTATAAAATTCAGGAAGTCTATTATTTTATCTATGGTTCGTTTCAGGATAACTATGGGGTCTCCTGATATACTAGAGGTACGTGGAAGAAATATTTTGTATATAGCTGTTGTATGATGTGATACCACTCAAAGGGGTACCAACAGGGGTTACAAGGGTGGAAAACAAATGTGCACTTAAGTACCTTTGTATTTCCTACATGAATGCTTCCCCGAACGTGGATTTATGCGTTGAATGACGTATCTTTGTATCTTCAAGATGTCAGAATACATCTCTACCCTAGAAAAAAAATTAACCCACAAATCCTGCCAAGGAAAGTGCTCTGATACCACTTGTTAGGAGCCAGATCTATTATAATAGCAGAAAAAAAATTATTGTAGTGAATAATAGTGGAATAACAATAGAGAACAAAAATACAGTAGTGGAACAACATCTTAGGATATTTATACACTTAGGAGTTAGTAAGATCTACTTGGTCTATTGTGTTGTTAGCTAAAAGTGTGTTTTCTAGTGTGTTTCTTTAGTATGCATCAGTATGCATTTGTAGTTAGGAAATCTGACGTTCATGATATGTTCCTGACATAGGGTGATCTAACGGTTCATACTCTCCTCGATCTTAATGGCCATTGATCCATGGCTTAAAACTTGATTGGTCCATGATCTCTATTTAAAGACCATGGAGGGTCATTTGATGATGATAGATTGTGAGAAACTCTCTTGTAAAATCTCTCTGTAATCTTTTTCTTTGCATTAATAAATTGCTCCAAGTGGCCATGGATGTTTTCCCATAGGGGTTTTACCACATGAAAACATCGGTGTGTTGATATTTGATCTAGTTGTGTGAGTGGTTATTGAAGGTGTTATTCCTCTATTGGAATACCTATGTTGTCGAACATGGTATCGGAGCCTGTTTGAAGACCCACTCCTGTTGAAGATTGAGATCGTGAAGCTAAGTTTCCTCAACTCCATTTTATGTCATTTCCGTACATTTCTAGTACGAGAGGGTTGTTCCATTGCATCCAGAGTGCTTGTTTCAGTCCGGAAAACTTTTCGTTTCACTCGAAAAGGTTTTTTTTTCCCAAGATACATCCATTATAGTCAAATCTGGAGGTATAAAGCTTGAATACACATTTTAAAAAATTTTGCAGAGTAGTATTTTGGTTTTATTTATTTCTAGGTTGCTACTCCTTTAGATCCGCATATGCTCTTTTCCCTGCGCCCTATGTGATATCAACAAATCAGAAACAGATAGGAAAAGGTGCATCTTCCGGATAAGCTAACCGAGATCTAACCCTTGTTGTCATCAAGAAGCGAAATTTTTTTCTTGTGTCAATTTTTTTATTTCTTTAACAAGCTCTCCAAGGCTGTCTTCAACAACAACAACAATTCTCCTTCTGAATATTACAATATGTTTTGCTAGATCATTTGGTTAAAAGTTTCCTTATTAAGTAAGAGGTATTGAGTTCAAGTCTCTCTTTTGTTACCTTTTTTGAAAAAGTTCATGCTAAAATTGTAAAGTGTATTTCACTTCAAGTATAAAAGTGAATCACTATAAGTAGCTTTAATATTTTATTTGAGTTATTTATTTTGCATGCAACTTTTCTGTTATAAAGTAACTTCATTGTAAAATTGATCCCCACTTCTCTTTATAAAAGTGGGTCACTTCATAAAGCAACTTACACAATCACGTGGTCATTTGGTTACCGATTGTGCCTTTTTTAAAAAGGGCATAACTCAAACATCGGAAGTCCATTTTCAGTGTCGTGTTTTTAAAACCGCATAACTTTTCGAGCTCTTTCCATCCAGATCATTAGTTTAAGTTTTTAAATGCACATTATCTGCATATTTAATATGGCTTCTACAAGTACCATCTTGCTTACCAACAATAACTACTTCCAATGGAAATCTCATATGGAAGATTTATTAAGAAGTAAAGGCTTGTACCGGATTACCTTGGGAAAGGAAAAAACACCCATTGATGATGATAAGAAAGCAAAGTGGGATAATAGGAATGATGAAGCACGTGGAATAATCAGAATTTCCATCTCTCTTGATTTAAGGTACCACCTTCAAGATATTGATGACCCCAAAGAAGCTTGGAACATGATTGAATCTGTGTTTGGTAAACTCAATATTATTCGAGCACAACAATTAGAAAATCAAATATTTTCCTTGAGTCCAAATGATTTTTCTTGCCTTGGATACTATCTATCTAGGTTTAAAACACTCAGAATTTTATGTGAAGAGTGTAAGATAAATATGGAGGAAGAGAGTTGCATTTATCTTATTCTTTCTAAGCTAGGTAGTGCATATTCTGTATTTGTATCTACCTTTTATGCCATGAGAGAGGCTCTAGGGGAAGAATCTTATGAAACACCCACTCTTGAGTCCTTTTGTGCTTCTTTGATTCGAGAGGAATATAAGCCTGTACAATTTGGAGTGATCAACACTGCAGGTCCCTCCAACAAAGCCTTAGTTTCCTAGCAAAAAGATAAACCCAAGTATCCCAAGAAGCAACATCCTCACTACAACAACAAACAACATAAGGGTCCCAAACCTGCTCAGACAACTTCAGCTCCTACTAGTGACAAAGGAGCAAAATATAAAAGTAAGAATACTAGCAGACATTGCAACGTTTGTGACAAATATGGTCATGATGAGTCCAAATGTTTCAAGAATATGGAAGCTTTAGAAGCAACGATGAAGAAGAAAAACATCAATATTTATTTTACTTCTTCTTCTCACGGACATGCACTTTTCGCTTCTGGTTTCTCCTTCAATTCAAATTCTACTACTACTTCTTCTTCTGATGAGTGTCTTATTGATTCGGGAGCATCTTATAATATGGCTAAGAATAAAGCCATATTTTCTGCTCTAAATGAATGTAACACCAAGAAAATATTTGTTGGTGATGATAGATCTCTTAGTGTTGTAGGATCTGGAATAGTTCAAGTAGATAATTGTCATTTCAATGATGTATTATGTGTTCCAAGTCTTTCTTGGAACCTTCTATCAGTATATCAAATCACTCATTCAGGTGAAGGTAAAACTATCGATTTTTCACCTCACCGAGTTGTAATCAAGGATCTAAAAGATCCTAAGCATGTTCTTGCAACTGGAATTGTTGATAATATTACCAGGTTGTACAATTTTTACAACTTTGGGTCATCAGTTTTTGTTTCTCATAGCGATGACTTGAGAAAACTTTTGCATGAGCAGTTTGGTCATATAAACTATCGCTCATTGCAAAAACAATGTAATCAACATATGGTGATTGGTATTCCTCTTGTTTTATGCAGAGATGGTGTTTGTGCTGGTTGTGTTCTCAACAAACATCATCAGGATAGTTTTGACAAACGTGCCTCTTGGCATGTCTCGGGTCCTTTGCAGCTTGTTCAAAGTGATTTTTGTGGTCCACTTTCTTCTCCTTCTTTTTCTGGGTTCTTTCTTAACTTTCATTGATGACTTTTCTAGATGTACTTGAGTTTACTTCTTAAAACTCAAGAGTGAAGTTTTTGACAATTTTTTGGCCTACAAGGCCCTTGTAGAAAATAAATCTAGACATCAAATTCCAAGTTTAAGAACAGATAATGGAGGCGAATATGTGAACAATAATTTTACAAGCTACTGCACTACACAAGGAATCCAAATGAAACACACAGTTCCATATATACCTCAACAAAATGGTGTTGTTGAGAGAAAGAACTGCACAGTAAAAGAAATGGCTAATTGTATGATCCAATCTAAGGGATTAAGTCTAAAGTATTGGGTAGAAGCCATCAACTGTGCAAATTACATAGTAAATCACACTCCCACAAAGGCTCTTAAAAACATAACACTGGAAGAAGCTTGGACTAAAATTAAACCAGGTGTAAGTCACTTCCGTGTATTTGGCAATATAACATGGGATCACATTCTCGATGAGAAAAGGAAAGCATTACAGCCTAAAAGTGAGAAGTGTATATTTGTTGGTTATTCTTAAGATGTCAAAGATTACAGACTTCTTCAATCACATTGTAATGAAATTATTATTAGAAGAGATGTTAAATTTGATGAAAATCTCTTGGTCTGCGAGACTAATTCGACGATTGTGCCTTCTTCGGCCTGTGATCCATCTTCAGTGTTTGTTCCTTCTTATTATCTAGTTTCTTCTTCAAATGATGATAGTGAGTATGAAAATCCACCTTCGCCTACTCACCCTACTCCAAATGAGTCCTTTGAACCTGAACCAACACTAGCTCCACCACTTCCTACATGGGTCCATTCAACACAAGAAGCAGCTAGTGATCTTGTCATTGATCCTTCAGATAAGCGTCAGACACGTTCACAGTTCCAATGATCCTCTTCTCTTTTGGCTCAAGTTTCATAAACTCATGATCTAGAGACATTTGCAGAAGCTTTAGGTCATCCAGATTGGGATACAACAATGAATGAAGAGTATCGTTCTTTAATGGAAAATGATACTTGGGATCTTGTACCTCTTCCAAAAGGAAGAAAACTTGTTAGATGAAAATGAGTCTACAGAACTAAGTATGCATCATATGGAAGTGTTGAAAGACACAAGGCTCGGTTAGTTGCCAAAGGATTTTCCCAAGTTGAAGAAATTGACTATAATGAAACTTTTGCCCCTGTAGAAAAAATGAATTCCATCTACCTTATTCTTGCCCTTGCTGCCTCACATAAATGGGAGGTCCACCAGATGGATGTTAAATCCGCCTTCTTGCACAGAGAATTGCAAGAAGAAATCTACATGGAACAACCTCCTAGCTATGTCCATAATGACTCTAGCCTTGTTTGTTGCCTCAAGAAATATCTTTATTGTCTCAAGCAAGCTCCCCAAGCTTGGTATGCCAAAATGGATAGCTTTCTTATTCCCATTGGATTCTTTAGATTCCATTCTAATCCTAATGTCTATACCGAGAAAGTAGGAAGCCATCTCATAATCCTTGTCCTTTATGTTGATGACCTCATCCTTACTGGTAGTGACTACAAAATTTTAAACCATGTGAAAACCAGCCTTAAGAAGAAATTTGAAATGATAGACTTAGGATTTTTGCACTATTTTCTTGGCCTTCAAGTTTTGCAAACCAATGAAGGAATTTTTCTTTCCCAGTCTAAGTATGCTTGTGACCTTCTTCGTCGCTTTCACATGCACGATTGTAAACCAACCCCTTCTCCCTTCCAGTCTGGAGTCAAACATTCTGCCACCTGTACTTCTCCTAAAGTTGATGCCACTCTGTACCATTAGTTAGCTGGTAGCCTCTTACACTTGACTCATACCCATCCTAATATTTCCTTTGTTATTGGTCTTGTTTCCCGATATATGCAAACACCCCATGAAATCCATTGGAAAGAAGCTAAAACGATAATTTGCTATGTTCATGGTACAGTTCTGTTTGGGATACATTACAGTTCAGGGGGGACTCCTTTATTGGTTGGTTTCACTGATTTGGATTGGGTCGGCGAACCTAATGATCGGAAGTCTACTGTAGGTTATGTTTTCAGCCTTGGTTTAGGACCTATCACTTGGGCCTATAAGAAACAATTGGCTATTGCACTTTCTTCAGCAGAAGCTAAGTACCGAGCAATGGTAAATGCAAGTCAGGAAGCCCTGTGGCTTCGACATATCCTTTCATAGTTTGGATTCCAACACCATCATCCGACCAGCCTTTGGTGTGACAATCAGAGTGCCATCAATCTTGCCAAAGACCCAGTTCAACATCAGCGTAGCAAACACATCGATCTACACATGCACTTCATCAGAAAGCTCATTCATGATCAAGTTATTGAAGTGCTCTTTTTCCCTATAGAAGATCAAGTTGTATACATTTTCACAAAGTCTCTTACAGAAGTGAAGTTTTCCAAACTTTGATCTATGTTAGGAGTTCATGAAGTTGTCATTAATGGGGGATAGGCTCTAATGCCTCCTTCCTTCTCCTATTGTGTCACTATTGTAAATCCTTCAATCCTATCCCAAGTTGATTTTAAGGGGGTATGTTAGGATATTTAGACACTTAGGAGTTAGTAACATCTACTTGGTCTATTGTGTCGTTAGGTAAAAGTGTGTTTTCTATTGTGTTTCTTTAGTATGCATTAGTATGCATTTGCAGTTAGGAAATCCAATGGTCATGATATGTTCTTGACATAGAGTGATCTGACGGTTCATACTCTCCTCGATATTAATGGCCATTGATCTGTGGCTTAACACCCGATTGGTACATGATCTCTATTTAAAGAGCATGGAGGGTCATTTGCCGATGATCGATTGTGAGAAACTCTCCTATAAAATATCTCTGTAATATTTTTTCTTTGCATTAATAAACTGCTCCAAGTGGTTGTGTTGGTTGGGGTTGTGGATGTTTCCCCATAGGGGTTTTACCACATGAAAATATCAATGTGTTGATCTTTGATCTGGTTATGTGAGTGGTTATTGAAGGTGTTTGTCCTCTGTTTGAATACCTGTGTTGTTGATCAAAACAAAATATATGGAACCACAACACCAAAATAATACCTTTATTGAAATGAAGCAATGTTCACTTTCCTCTTTGAGGGGCCAACCTCCAATAGTGAACAACTCTATTAAAATAATTCTCAAGACAAATCCCTCTTATACCTTATACTATTAATTATAATAATTCTATCTTCTAAAGAACATTTTATAGGAAGATCTTTCTAGAAGAAAAAGCTTCTATTATGTCTTCTTACATTGACTTGTTCATATTTATTAAATAGTCCTTATTAACCAGTATCGACCTTTATTACATGGAAATATATTATTCTACCTATATGAGAAGTTAGGGGTTTAGGTCCTGTTGAGATTCTAAATTGACATCCCCACTACCCTATGATACTCTTCATCTATACCTTTTTGGCTTACCTAAGCTTGGGTAAATGACAAAGAACACTACCATTAGTCGTTGATAAGGTCATAAGGTAAAGTATAATTAATTCATGCATTTTTGTGGTATTATTGAGCTAGGAGATTAAATGTTTCATGTACTAATGCTTCAATTTTCCATGTATAATCTTTGACCTCTAGATAATTCCAGCCTTCCTGTACCATCTCAGCTATCTAGTACTTGTGCACCGAATTGCCACTATCTGAATCCGGTACCAAGCGCACCTTCTATGCAAATCCGGTATTGAATCTCACATATTGAGATCTGGTACCAATGGCCATAGACTCTTGTGATATGGTACCCCATTTGTGCACTGTTCGGATCCGGTACCATATACCTGTTACGATCTGGTACCAATTCAGGAAGCCGTATGTACCAAGTTTAGCTCCAGATCGTACCCAAGACAATTGTTGGATGATTATTGAATCATAAATGTTTTAGCAAGGCTATGTTAGGATAGTTTGTTGTTTCTTCATCCTCATTCACTTTGTTTCACGAGGATGAATCTTATAATATGTAACCGAATAATTAAATTTAACAATTGACTGATTTGCAAATGATTTCACCTCCTTGTGCTTCATGACTAAGACTGTTTAAATAGTCATGGAAAGGATGGTGGAAAAAGAGGAGGAGAGTTAGCACAATACAACATATGAAACAGTGTTACATTATAGAACATATTCTGGGTGAATATTAATAGAAGGATGTCATTTGTTTCCATGTCTTGATCACTTATGATTGAATGTGAGTTGAGTTGTTAGCATAGTTTGATTTTATGTTTTGAAGTTTGAATAAGAGTAATGTGTGGGTTGAAAGCAAGCTTACTGTAGACTTCAGTCATTGGCCTATTGAAGTGGCAAGGGCCCACCGCCCAACAAAGGTTAGCATCTTCGTAGATTTGTATTAGAATTTGATTTCAATAGCATAAGTGTTAGATTAGCTGAAGCTTTAATTCTTTCAGATGATAACAGTATAGTTTAGGCCAGGATTTCAATTATATGTTTGCTTAGAGATCTTTACTCACTCTGTTTTGCATATTCTCTGCTTCTATTTTATGAATTTGATTTTGTCTCATGGACATGAATGTTGGTAGGAATAGTCATACATATATGCAGGAGAACTAGTGAAGTTCACAACAACACATTGTGAACCACAACATACTTAGTATATTGACTGTTGAACTACCCATGCTATGTCTTGATGATTGATGTGTGATTTCCTTTCAGAAGTGTGATTGCATAGTTAGTTCTCTGGTTCAGACAATAGAGTTGATCTGTCAAAAGAACTCCATCTCATACTTGCATGTGCCATAATGGAGTAGATAACCTCTCTGTGAAAGACAACCAAAGTGTGTTTCAGTTTTCCAGTTTGTTTTGTTTCCAGCATACATAATCTAGAATAATTCTATACTCATGACATTAGAATTACCTTTCTTACTAGTGTCTTGTAACTCTATTGATTACGAATCCCGAATTGATAATTAATGAGTGCATTATACTAAACATGTAAGCATCACAACATTTTGGTGTCGTTGTCAGGGAGTTGCAAATGGTAGGAAGTGATTTTTATCTTAGATTATTTGCATAAATTTTGAAAGATTTTAAATGCTGCTTGAGGGAGGAGGATAAAATGTTTAAGACGTGAGTGAAGAGCCAAATGGCCACTAGAGTGGGGTTATCCAAAAGAAGGTTTCCTTCTTACCTTTTATATAGAATTAGGATTTCAATTCAGTTAAGAATCAAATTTCCATTTTATGCATAGATATAGAGATAACAAGGGTAGATTTGTAAGCTCTAAAGATTCAAAAACAAAACCCCCCACTAATCCAACTAACACTGGTGCAGGAAAAAATACATCGAGAGAAAATTCAAGGGGAGCCAGCGAGGCTCCAGAAGAAGAACCTAAAACAGAAGAATCAATGTTGGGGCAGGCAGAACATAAATCTCTTGAACATTTGGGAGACACAAAAAATTCAGTTTCTGAACCATCTATTAGTGGAATGGCAGAAGAAGAAGGAAATGCAGCCACAAAGACTGAAACTTTTGGGTTCCCAATCTTGGATATTTCCAAAAACATAAGCATGAAAAATATCCCACTATCATCGTTACCCACTTTAAGAGGTATGTCAACTGAAGATCTAGATTTATTTTTATTCGAGTTTGACATATTATGTAGAAGCTATAACTACTCAGACGATGCCCAAAAACTTAAGCTCTTTCCTGCTACAATGAAAGATTCAACTTTAAGATGGTTCATGAGCTTAGGAGAAAATACAATCCTCTCTTGGGATTACATGAAAGACACATTTTTACAGAAATAACAACACTATTGTAAGGATAATGCTAAAAAAGACATTTTTAAATGTAGCAAACAGAAGATGAAAGCCTTGAAGAATACTTAGAAAGGTTCTTATACAACTATCAGAAATCAAAACTATTCACCATAGACCCAGCCATAGTAAGAATTGTATTCTTGAAAGGTCTTAGAGATGACTGCATAGAAGTTTTAAACTTGTTGAGTTCAGGAGATGTACACCAAAATCCTTTTGCAGAGATTGTAGATTACTATAGAAGATACTCAAGAGGACAAGCTAAAACATGCAAAGGACCAAGAGATTCTTTCAGCAGAAATACAAAACAAAACTCAGGGACTATCACCATAACTTAGTTAGGAAACTTATTGGAGAACTTTAAAACATACATCTTGAGAACAATCAGTAACCAGTTAGATACTCTATAACTAAAAAAGAAACAAGAAGAAGAGGCTTCCTTAGCAATATTTTTTCATAGATGTCGAAAGAATCATAGTGAGAAGAAATGCCCATTAAATGTCATAGAAATTTATGGCTTGTGTACACTATAACACCCCACATCTGAGTGTCTGAATTTGCTTGAGCTACAAGCCATGTATAGAGGAGGAGGAGTCTCACAAGAACAACCATACCCTTCCAGAAGACCTTGGAGAGCCCAAAACCCCAATATATTTTATGACCCTAATGCACAGTATCAACAACAACAATGGGGTTCTTCCCCAATGACCTATCCACAATGGATACCTCAGCAAGCTCAAACTCAAACTTGGCAACAAGGTTGGAGGGGACCTGTGTATGGAAATCCCTCTTACCCTACATATCCACAGTATCCTACAAACATTTCCCAATTACTACTTAGATTCAACCCACCACAGATGTAAGATTTACTCCCACCTCCTAGACAAAAACAATTTACAACCCCCTTGAACCCCAACCAATAACAACAAGCAACTATAAATGTCAATCAACAGCCACAAAACCAAGCTTCCCACAACCCTCTGAAACCAACAACAATCCCTGCCCAGCCAATCCCTAACCCCAATAATCGAACCACCCACTTGGTACAAAATACATAAGTTCAAAACTTTCCCACCTATGAAATTCAACTACATTCAGGGAAAGTTGTAAACCAATCAAATCTTGTAGTAATAATTCAAGAAGAAAATGATAATCATTCTGAGAAATAAAACACTCAAACCACCCCTGTAGAAGAAGAGACTTCCCCTCCTATTCCAATCACTTCCTAGTCTGTACGAGTACCTAAACAAATTAATCTCCCACCCTACCCTAAAGGACTATTAGTGAAGAAACCTGACCCACCCTTACACAAAGACATAGAGAATGAATTATGAAATGTATGCGTAAAAATACCTCTGTTGCAAGCCATTAAGGATATCCCCATATATGCAAAAATCATAAGGGATCTTTGCATTAAGAAACTAGGAAGTAAGAAGAAGGAACCTCCCCTTATTCATGTGGTGGGACAATTATCTGAATTGATTTATGAGATGCCATACAAATATAATGACCCTGGAAACCCAGTAGTCACTATTGAAATTAATGGTATTTCTTTACCAAACACACTCATTGATTTGGGTGCAGCAATTAATGTAATGCATTTTGACACTATGCAAAAGCTCCAAATCAACCAGTTAAGACCAACCCAAACCATGACAGAATTGGCAGATAAGTCAGTTATTAGCTCTGCAGGACGCCTAGATGATGTCACAGTCACTCTAGCATCTTGGGAATATCCAATAGACTTTTTTGTCATCTATTCCAAATCATCCTCCAAACCAGGAAACCCTGTGGTTCTTGGTCACCCTTCGCTGGCCACAGTAGATGCCTTTATCAGCTGTCGGTCTGGTGAGATGACTATATCCAATGGCACAGATAGCCAAAAACTTGTTCTCTTCCCTCCTTCCTAGCCGACACAAGAAATACCTGTTTGGTTAGAAAACCCTTATGGAGAGGAAGATTGTATCAGACCCCTATTAACACTCGAACAAGTAAGAGGAATGCAATAATAATCAAATGAACAAGTCTTAAGCTTATTTTTGGCTGATACAAATTGCATTGAATACCCGAGGCCTTTTGCAGAATCATCACACATTTTCAGTTCCAAATTTCAACAAACTTGGCATCCTGATATCACTCAATTATATACTTTATCACTAGCTTCCTCAGAAAAGGAAGAAACTACTGAACTTATTGAGATTAGCCTAGGAAAACCCTTGTATATCAACTCTAGTTTAGAACCAGAACAAAAGACATACATAATTGAATTGCTCCAAAGACAATTTGATGCCTTTGCATGGGATTATGCAGACATGAAAGGCATTCACCCTGACAAATTCACACATCACATCTACACTAATGACCAAATCAAACCAGTTCGACAGCCTCAGCAAAGGATGAATTCATCCCTTAAAAATATTGTAAAGGAGGAATTGCAAAAACTCTTTCAAGCCAATCTCATATACCCCATTTCAGGTAGTCAATGGGTGTCTCCACTTGTCATAGTTCCCAAGAAAAATGGTAAGTGGAGAATATGTGTAGACTTTCGGGAGTTGAACAAATCCACCCATAGGGATTATTTTCCCTTACCATTTATTGATCAGGTGTTGGATACCTTGTCAGGAAAGAAGTATTTTTCATTCATGGATGGGTTTAGTGGTTATAACCAAATACAAATAGAACCCGAAGACCAAGAGAAGACCACTTTCACTTGCACATGGGGAACCTATGCTTATAGGGTGCTTCCTTGTGGAATTTGCAATGCCCCAACCACTTTTCAAAGGGCTGTCCTAGCCATTTTCTCTAACTTGACCAATCATTGCGTGGAAGTCTACATGGATGACTTTACAGTCCATGGAGAAGACTTCCAGGAAGCTTTGACCAGTCTAGAAAAAGTCTTGATTAGGTGTAAGGAAACTAATCTTTCCTTAAGAAATGAAAAGTAAAAAATGAGGCTCACTGAAGGTATTGTTTTGGGACATCACATCTCTAGTTCTGGAATGAGACTTGATCCAGCAAAGATTTATATTATCACACAAATCATAATACCTTCCTCACAAAAGGAAGTTCATAGCTTTTTAGGGCATGCTGGCTACTATAGAAAATTCATTCCAAATTTTACAAGACTAGCTACCCGTTTATTCAAGTTATTATCTAAAGACGTCAATTTTAAGTGGGATGATGAATGCCAAATATCTTTTTAGATTCTAAAACATAAATTGTCAACTATCCCTGTATTAAGAGGACCCAATTGGTCCGTTCCTTTTCATATCTGTACTGATGCCTCAGACACATCCCTTGGGGCAGTTCTTGGACAAGGGAAAATCAAATTCCCTATGCTATTTACTTTGTCAGTAAAAATCTGTCTCCAGCTAAAGTTAATTATACGGTCAAAGAAAAAGAATTGCTAGCTGTAGTCCATGCTATCAATAGATTTAGACACTATATTATAGGATATCAAGCTTTTGTACATACTAATCATTCAACCATCAAATTCTTAATGAACAAACCTGTAACAAATCCTAAAGTTACAAGATGGTTGTTATTATTACAAGAGTTTAATATCAACATTATTGATAGACCTGGTAAGGATAATCTTATGGCCGATTTCTTATCGAGAATGATTCATCTGGGAGACAATGCACCAATAGAAGATAACTTTCCTGATGAAAATTTGTTTTCTATTTCTACATTCACTCCTTGGTATGCAGATGTAGCTAACTATCTTTTGACAGGGAAGATGCCTCAGAAATTGTCTCCTAGAGAAAAACATAAAGTAATTCAGCTAAGTGCAAACTACATGTGGCACGATGATTGCCTCTATAAAATAGGACCAGATTTGGTAATCAGGAGATGTGTAAGGGAAGATGAAATTCATGATATTCTGCAAACCTACCATGATGGTCCTTGTGGAGAACACTTTGCAAACAAGAGGACCACTTACAAAGTTCTGCAATCTGGTTACTACTAGCCTCATATTTTCAGAGATACTAAAACCTATGTATCCAATTGTGATGAATGCCAACAAATGGGTAAGCCTATTGCATGAGACCAAATGCCACTTCAAGCCCAAGTAGTTATTGATCCTTTCGAGAAATGGGCATTAGATTTTGTAGGGCCCATTAACCCTGCATCTAAAAAGAAAAAATATATACTTGTATGCACTGACTATGTGACTAAGTGGGTTGAAGCAAAAGATTTACCAGCTTCAAGTGAACAATAAGTGGTAGATTTCCTTTTTAACGACATCTTTACTAGATTTGGTGTACCACGAGAAATTGTGACTGATCAGGGAACTTAATTTACCTCTCATCTAGTCAAAGCTGTTACAGAACAATACCACATCAAACATAGAAAATCGACACCCTACAATCCAAAGGCAAATGGACAAGCAGAATCTACAAACAAAGTTATTGAGTCTATTCTTACCAAAATAGTACAGCTACACCACAAGGATTGGGTTGAAAGATTACTAGAAGCCATATGGGCTTATAGAATCACTTGGAGGAATACAACATAACATACACCCTACAAGTTGGTGTATGGGAAGTAGGTGCTTCTTCCCATAGAATTCCAGATCAAAACCTTCAGGACTACAGTACAAGTTGGCATGAACTTGGATGAAGCCCAGCAACAAAGAGTCTTGTAGCTTAATGAGTTGGGTGAAATTAGGTAGGAAGCACTTCAAAGAACCACCCTCATTCAAGAGAAGAGAACAAAATGGCACGACAAGTATCTCAAAAAGAAAAAATTTCAACGAGGAGATTGGGCCCTGTTGTATGATAGCAGATTCAAGAACTTCAAAGGCAAGTTAACTACTCGTTGGATGGGACTTATGAAATTGACACTATCCATGATAATGGTTCAATCAGGATAAAGAAAATTGACGAACAACAGACACCACTACTTATGAATGGTCACCGGTTGATAATTTATAACAAACCCTTCTCAAAAGAGGAATTTCTGACTCGTATACTACAGAATTCAGATATGCAGGTGATCAGTAAGGAAGGAGACCTCCCTACTGATCCACATTGATTGATTGGTTTATTAAGAAACTTTTGTACATAGGTGTGGATTGATTTCTGTTAATAAGCTGAAGGTAATAAGAGATTCTTACCTCCTTTTTTTTTACTCTCGCAATTGTTTTTGTAAGTAGATTTCTATAATTTATTTGATCCTTCACAAACTTGCTAAACATCAATTTGTAAGCATAAACAATACTCTATTCTGATCCAGTACTAGCAATACTGCTTTGGTACCAGAAATCTTGTTCTAGTCCAGTACCAGCAGTCCTATGTTGGTCCAGTACCAAAAGACTGCCTTCATACGGTACTATCAGGACACATTACCTAATTGACAAGGCATGTTATGCATATTTCAGAATATTATGTCAACTAATATGAATTATGAAGCCATGCCACAACTACTTAATCTGGAACCAAGAAGCTGAGTGCAACATCAAATGGAAGCCCTTGTGAAGCAATAATTTCTTTTGGTTCTGTTGCCAACAAAAGGGAAGTATCTTTAATTTCTTTTGGTTCTGTTGCTAGTTAAAAGGAAGTATTTTAATTTCTTTTGGTTCTGTTGCTTGAAAAGAAAAAAAAGAGAGACAATCTTTACCTATGATTGTTCAAAGAACCATAATCCGCTTCAAAGACTAGAAGTTTCCTTTATCCAGTATTTCACCATGATTAAAGGGACAAAAACATATATTAGCCTACAAATAACTATCTCACCCTAACTAGACTTCAATAGTGTTCATTGGATTATCTTTACTAAAGAGTAACATATGAGTATATGAACACTCTCTATCATGGGCACACTATGAATTTTTTTATGGAAGAGGATGTATCAGTACCCTAAGGAAACTTTAGGTCATTCTCTTATGGACAAACTCAAACAAAATTATACATCTGGATCACTCTAAAGAAATAATGTGCATAAAAAGTTTATTTTTCCTTTAGACAGGTCTTTAAAAGACATTCAAAAAAGAGAATATACCTTCCAACCCAATACCATCCCAGCCTGTAAAAAGGTTTTCAAACGAGCCTCCCCTGTCATCGTGTAAATCACTCTTTAATAAAAATAAAAATAGGTGACTATGGACAAGAAGCCTCTGATGGAAAAAGGGTTTAAGAGACTAACTTGCCGGGATGTTGAACAGGTCTACTGACAGCGGTTATCGGTCTGTCGTATGACTAGGAAAACCCATCAGGGTACTGAACAGGCCTATTGGCAATGGGGCGTTCTTCTTGGGGAAGGGATTTCTCACTAATTATCACAACTACCCCACCGGAGTAATGAACAAGCTTGCTGGCAGTGGGTTCTAGTTGAGAAATGTCTCATCTATACTTGTCTGATTGGAAAATTCACTTTTGTCATCTAAAAACATGAACACTATAAGCAAAGGCCACTGTTGACATTTATGAGATATAAGAAACATAATTACTACAAGCAAATTTCCATTTGAGAATTACCCTAAGTCAACTTACCGGTCTGGCATTTGAAGCCTACTTTACCTAAGAAGGAAACTTCTTAAAAGTGGAGCCCTAACTAGGGAGTCTAATCTACTTATACTATGAAATTTAACTATAACATCTAATGATATTAAATCTCTTAAGCACGTTAGGTTGGATCTTTTCTTTTGGCCAACATATAAAAACCTCTCTATTTTCACTGCTGAATGCTACCTTTGTTAATAAAGTCATCAAAAGAAAGGCAATTCTAATTTTTAGGCATGTGATCATATGCTAGGTGAGTGACTTGAAGTCGCG
>CBVK0100020227.1:0-40952 GCA_900067695.1 Picea abies
CCACGTGGCTGCCCATGACTGGGCCACGTGGCATCTCCCCATTTGACGGATTAATGCCAATTGACCTTTGACTTTTTACCTATTTAGGCTTCCGATCAGAACGCGATAACTTTCGCATATGGAGCCCGTTTGACAAAGTAAATATACCACCGGAATCAGGAAGACGAGACGGACGCAATGGCGTTGGTTTTGTCAGATTCTGAGCACTTTCATTTTTGAGCATTTTTCAAGCCATGTCAGGCTTCTGGATCCGATTTCGGATCACACCTCCCCACAATAAGACCTTTTGGTCCCCAAAAGGTCACTAACCAGTCAACAAGCTCGGGATAGGCCACCCGACTTGCTCTCTGTCTCTGAACTCTGTCCTATGCACCTGTCTCATCAAGATCAACTGTAACACAATCATGACAACTGACAGTATATTGTTATCCATTTGAACCCTGTTACATCTTACTGAAGCCACTATCATCCATGTAGAAAACATTGCTAATGACAGCATCAAAAAGACGACTGCAAATGAGCTGATATACTTTAAATATATGCACGACATGAGCTTATCTTGAAGCAACTTATGATTGATTTTCCATTCAACAACCATATCTTGTTCTTGCTTAAGATCAATTACTTCATTTGAAACAATTATTGGTTTGTTGCATGCTTGCACTGCATTCGTTAATTGTTCCCTTGTTTGAAGTGTTTTATTTGCTTTAACATGATGAGCATGAACCACATAATCATGACCTGCTTTAGTGAATTGATATTGATTCTTTGTCCTATAGAAGATTGCCTTACGATCAAATAAGTATGGACTACCTAAGATCATTCCACGTTCTCTTAACGACACAACATCACAAGTTACTTCGTCCACATACTTAGATGAAATTGCAAATTTGATTGTGCACTATTTTGTTACGTGCATTTGATGATGATTGCTTATCCATTTAAGTGTGTAAGGCTTATGATGAGTTTGTGTTTTTAATCCCAATTTCTTAACCAATTCTTTTGAGATTAGATTAGATTGAGATCCATTGTCGATTAGTGTGTCTATCTTAGTGTGTCGCATGATTACCCTTATATGAAACAAGTTGCTTCTACAATCAATATCTTCACCATTTTTACCTGTCATACCAACCAATGAAATCTTTGACTCGTCACCTGAATCCGATCCCAAGTCTGTGGGTTTTGATGTCGTTGCCACTGTTTGCGTTCCCTTCTTTTCTTTGAACCACTTTGGCCTCTTATTGGGATGCAACTGCCAACATCTGTCCTCATCATGTCCCTCTTTCTTGCAATGCTTGCAAGAGGGCTTTCCTTCCTTCTTTGTCACTACATTTGCATTCTTGCCATTGCCATGCCTTTTCCTCTTGTCCTCTTTCCTCGAAGACAACGATTCCCCTGACACACCTGCTTTCCCTGCTTCAATATACGTAGCTTGAACAGAAACCTCATCAAGGTTAGTGGGTCCAAACATGAAAACAGTGTTTCTAATATGCGCAGGCAAACCTCCTATATACTTCACAAGGGTTTCTTGTGTTTGCAAAGGAATGTCTAACATTAATGCCATTTTTCGAAATCCATCGGTGTATTCTTGCACTGTTTGTCCTTTTCTTAGTTTTAAAGATTGCCATTCAATTATTGTTTTTTCTTTATAACCCAAAGGATAGAATTGTTTTCTAAGTGCAGAAATGAAATCCTTCCATGATGGAAATACATTACCCACATTTTGTGTTCCCTTTTGCAGCTTGCTCTGCCACCAGATAAGAGTTGTACCTGCAAGTCTCAAAGATGCCAACTTGATTTGTGTGGTCTCATCCTTGATCTGTTGCACATTGCAGTATACCTCCATCTGCCTGATCCAATTATCAAGTTTTTCTGCATTTACTTCACCATCATATATGGGCAACTCAAATTTTACATCAAGTTTTAACAATGGCATTTCATGTTTATTCTTATGAACATTTTTCTTTCCACTAGATTTAGAACTTGAACTTGAAGAAGAAGGAGAAGAAGGAGGTGTTGATGGAGGTGAAGGAGGAATCTGAGGATGGTCCTCTTCCTCTTCAATTTTTCCCTTTGAAGAATCACCCAAAAATGGTCGCTTCCGTTCCAAGTAATCTTCGTACAAGACTTTCACCATCTCCGACATAGCAAGGAATGTTTTCCGGAACTCTTTCTCATCTTGAGAAATCCCTTCTTTCGATGCCATCTTCTCGCTGTGAGAAGCTCTTCTTCTCAATCCAATTAATGGATTCTCTGCAACAAGCTCTCCTTCACCACGTTGTAGATTTTCCCTGGTTAACATGCAAAACTCAAATCCAAACGTCAACTAGCTCTGATACCACTTGATCCGTAGGATCTTTTAATGACTATGGTTGAGTTTTAATTTTCCATGCGTTAATTAACCATTTGAGAAAACTTAGTGAAGAATGAGGAAAGAAGAGGAATTATGACAGCCATATACACATATGCAGATCTGAAATGAAATAATAGACAGCAAAGCATAACACGCAGATTGATAACGGAGTTCGGCACAACTTTGCCTACATCTCCGGGCCTTTTCTCTGTGGGGGAGGCTTCTTTATTTCTGTTCAAAAGCTCAAAAGTACATCGTTGCAATGCCAAATGGCTACAAGACTGATTTTTTCATGTTCTTCCAGATCTCTAGAACCATGCAAAGAAAACGGCACAAAAAACGGACGTCCGGAGCTCCCAGAAATGATCTGACAGTGTCTCCTCCTCAAAAGCTTCTCTGCCTCAAAATGGCTTTGGCTTGGCTTCTCCTCAGCATAATTCTGCTCTGAATGGACTCTAAGGCCTCAAACAGACCTGGGTTATATAGCTGGGAAGTTGGTTGCTCATCTCCAACTTCCTCCCAAAATTTAGGCTCCAAAACTACCCAATAACTCCCAAAAATGGAGAAAATTAACTAAAAATAGGCTTAATTACAATAAAAACCCAAAAAGTAGTTTAAAAACCCACTTTATAGTTATAATATGGGCGCAGCCCCCTTCAATGGCGCGTGCCCCTTTACTCCCGGTCATATGGGGGGTTACACGACCACGGGTTGGGGCTTAGCCCCCAGCCCTCTCCTTTATGTGCCATAATACCATACAATATATTTAATATTGTGGGTTTTATAACATAAGAAATAATGTGGCACATTGGTAAAGAACCATTTCTTAAGTTGTTGAGCTTGGTGGTGGTTGTGGGTTCAAATCCCATGGACCCCAAAACAAATTTTGAAACATGCCACTTCAACTAATGACTAGGTGCCACGTGGCTGCCCATGACTGGGCCACGTGGCATCTCCCCATTTGACGGATTAATGCCACTTGTCAGCTATTATGGTCCAGTTGCCTGCCACATGTCTGCCTTGTCAGCAAACCTACCCAATCACCATCATCCAGAGAGTGCCACATCATCTCCTGTACAGTCAGCATGCTGACATCAGTGTTGACTTTTTGACCAGTTGACCTTTGACTTTTTACCTATTTGGGCTTCCGATCAGAACGCGATAACTTTCGCATACGGAGCCCGTTTGACAAAGTAAATATACTGCCAGAATCAAGAAGACGAGACGGACGCAATGGCATTGGTTTCGTCAGATTCTGAGCACTTTCATTTTTGAGCATTTTTCAAGCCCTGTCAGGCTTCTGGATCCGATTTCGAATCACCTACTAAAGGAAGATGACATTTTTAATGTAACATTCCCCAGCTTGATTGAGGTTCATTACATGTATATTGTTAGCACCTAAACATGTAAGAAGGGTATTTTTCCTAAAGGACACCTCCCGTTGGCGAAAAGAGGGCAAGAAGTGGAGTAAAAACCCACTTATCCTAAGTTGGGACGCAAATGCTCATTTGGATAAGCGTCGAGCAAATCTGGGCGGCCAGAATCCTAATACCCAGATCTGTAGTCAGGATCGGATTCCGGAGCCCCCTCGCCATTCTACCTTTAAAGCGGAGAGGGGGGTCTGGAATTGGTCGTGCACCTCTCAATGGCCTGGATTGGGGCGCTCGGATCTGCGGTCAAGGTTGGATTTCGGACCCCCCTTGCCATTCTACCTTTAATAAGGGGGGGAGGGGGTCCAGAATTGGCGGTTTTCAGTGGACCCCATATTGTCACATCTCCAATCTCCTTCACCATCCACCTTCCGTCATACGTCTTCCACTCAGCGCCATCCCGGCCCATCCCTTTCCCCTTTCCTCGTCTCCACCTGTCACCTCCTGCCAGGTGTTCTCCCCCTCATCCTCCAAATCATCCTTCCTCCTCCTTCATGCCCGCCACCTTGCAACTTCCCCCATCACCTTCTCATGGCACTTCGCTTCGTCATCCTGTGCTGCAGCCCTCTTCTCTCTGTCCACATGGCCCCTCTCCATCTCACCTCCACCTGTATGGTCGTCTCTACTCCTTATCCACTTGTACCCCGTGTCCTATCCATACCTCATGGAAATTCTCATCAGGTGTTACAGCATCACCGCCCATCCACCACTTCCAATCATGTGCCCCAGTCTTCGCATTGGCCTCCACGCCTTATCCATTAGGCCATTCAGTCGATCCAGGTGGCAGCGCGAGAAGACATCCCTGTCCCAAGAGTGTAGAGTTAGCCGGGTTGTTCTCAATCCCAAGGAAGCAGTTATTGAGGTAGTTGGTGGTGGTTAAACATCGTCTCCGCCATAAGTGGAAAGTCCAGAAAAGGGACCTGAGACAGGTCAATTCTTTTGCAGAATTGTCAGTAGTCTGATTGCGTCTGACGCAAGCGCATGACCATCCAGAGACTGAAAGTGCAGTCTGCTAGTAAACATGCAAACATAATGTTTTTTAATGATAAGTCTTGATTTTGCTGTCGTTATTGGCCTTGGGTATATGTAGGCAATCTTGCCATTTTTTGTAATTTTATCAATGGTAGAGCGATGCTCCCGACTGTAAGGCCTTAACTTAGCCTCTGGTTCTCTAGATATACAACGATATTTTGAGATTTCTTGTTTAATCGCAGCCAACCTTCTCTTTTCCTCATTCCTCTAAATCTTAAGAACCCAAGCATGGAAGATCCAGTCGGGTGTTGTTGTAACTATATGAGAAATGTTTGATTGTATCAGTTCTACAATGCTTGAGGTTTACTTTGAAGCTTCTCTGGTCCGAGAGGATCTCATACCCGAGACTTTTCCCTTTCTTTCTTTTACTTACTCAACACTATACAACTTACTGGCTTAATTTAGATCAAGACCTCGCATGTCCTTGTTGTCCCAGCCCATTTTTCTGAGTAAGCGCTATCGTTTTGAGTTTACCTCCATTCAATCACCCCCCTTTTTTTTACAAATCATGACATAAACCGATGGGCGTCGTGCTCTGCTCCTGCTGCAATCCAAGAGTGACTTCCATCGCCAACATTTCTAGCATCGTTGTCGGGGATGAAGTTGAATATCTTCCCCAAGATTGAACGACAACGATTAACTGATTATGAAGGTGCATCAGATATCAGAACTACTGATATTGCTACCATGCACCTAGCGACTCTATTGTGATGACTCCACTAAGGCGAACTTGCTGTTGTAAATTGTGGCTTCCAGAGGTAGACACATGCGGTCCCATCCACAACTGCCTCTAGCTACGCCTGAATCTTATCCGGAGGTGATTATCAGAAAAGGGAAGGCATCTCAAGGAGAAAGTTCCACCGTCAACTCAGGTAATTCGCCACCTCCATTTGTAGAAACTCCATTTTCTTCTTCTTAGCTTCCTAGTAGACCTGTTTCTGAAGTTTCCCGTTTCTTGAATTTTGGGAGTGTTCCTGCTGAGTTTTCCCCTCCTGGTCTGAGATTAGAAGGAGAAATCCTCGTCACTCCCCTCTCCCCTGAAGCTGTATCTTGGTGTAGACCCTGGGTCGCAGAAGATTTCACCACCCCTCCTCTTGTTATTGTTGCTACTACTGCACAGAGAGAAGCATCTGCTAACTCAAGCCCCTTAGCCTTCTCTCTAAATCTCTCGTTGTTTCCCTTTCCATCTAGAAGCTCATTCCCAGTATTCCCTGTTCAAGCTCCTTCTCCTCTGAGTTCTCCTCCACCTAATATTCCTATGGCAGGAGAAAATCCCCCCATGACCAGAATGGAGGCTATAATAGTTTCTAGGTACACTCCCCTGGTGTTACCTCAGCCTCTCAATGCCTTCCTAGCAGATGGCTACCTTAAACAACTGCCCAAGTTTACAGCTTCACAGATGATCATGTTATCATGCATGCAGACGTATGGATGAGGATTTTTGTCCATAGCCTTAAAGGCAAAGCTAGGAAATGGTTTAGAGCCCTGCCTCTTGGATCTATAGATGGGATTGAGGCTTTGGATAATGCCTTTATGAGACAATGGGGAGACAAAAAAGACTTCATGTATTACATGACAGAGTTTGGGTCCTTGAAGAGAAAAGAAGGAGAGTCTATCTCTGACTTCTCCAAGAGATTCAATAAAATGTATAATAAAATCCCCATTGAGATAAAGCCCTCATAAGCCTCTGCTAAGATCACTTACACTAGCGCTTTTGACCCCGATTTTTGCCTTCTGTTGAGAGAAAGAAGAGCCACTACTCTAGCTCACATACAAGATGCAACCATGGAAGTGGAATCTAACATATTGGTTGTTGATAGACTCAAGAATAAGGCTGACAGAGACATATCCAGGAAAAGACCTGAAGCCTCCCCATCCCATTCCTCTCCCCTTCCCCTTCAGACGGACGAGGTAACTAGAATGCTAAAGTCGCTTTCAGCTAGGATGGAAAGGTGGGAGTTAGAAGGGAAGCCCATGTACAGAAATCCCCAGAATGTTGATAATAGGGGTTTCAAGAGGCCTAATAACAATGTTCCACAGGATTTCCCAAGGGAACAAAGGGGCAAAGACAGGGAAGATCAAAGGATTCAAACCCCTCTCCAAAATAGCCTAGTTGCTTATGAGGAAGGAGGGGAGATAGAAGAGCTCGACCCTGAAATCCACTATATTGAAGAAACTTCCCCTTTTCCCCATTTGACTCAGTCTGCATATGAAGAATCCCTTATGAACATTCAAATCAATGAGTTAGGTAAGGGAGAAAAGGTTAGAAACACCCCTAACAGGTACCCTCTCGGGTCAAAGAAGAAAGAAGGAAATTTTGACAGCCAAGATCAGTCCCTCCTAGCAGAGAGGCCTGCTAAATATGCAGCCACCACTACTAAAGAAAAGAAAGCTCAGAATACTTCACCAGTAACCAAAGAACCTATCTCTGAGGTAAGGGAAGCTCCTAATCCTATTTCCTTCTTTAGTTTTGAGCATGAAATTCAAAAGATCAGAATTCTCGTACCCCTCTCAGAGCTAGTTAAAAATGAATATTTCAAAAGGTCCCTCTCCAAACTGCTACGATCTGAGTTCCCCCAAACCTTCCTCTGACTTAGTGAACCTTCAAGATGAAAAGCCAGCAATCATCCTAGGTCCCATGGTAGAAGACAGAGATGATTCATCCCCTCCCTTCTACACCTCCCTGAACATACATGATAAAGTGTTGCATAATTACCTCATGGATTCAGGAGCTTCCCACAACCTTATGCCCAAAATAGTCATGGAAGAATTGGGATTGGAGGTGACAAAGGCTTATCATGATTTGTACTCTTTTGATTCAAGGAGGGTGCAATGTCTTGGATTCATCAAAGACTTGGTGGTCTCTTTATTTCAACTCCCAATGAAGAGTGTGGTCATGGATATTGTGGTAGCTGATGTTCCCCCCAAGTTTGGCATGTTGTTGTCAAGATCCTGGATTAAAAGACTTGGAGGAACATTAAATATGGATCTTACATATGCCAACATTCTAGTCTTTGGAGGGGAACATAGGAGGTTGTACAGAGAAGCCCAGCTGGCCTATATTGTTAGTGATGAAGCAAACCCCACTAATCATCCCATCTTTGCGCTTGACACTGATTTTGGGGGCTAGTTTATTGCAGATCACTGAGACTCCTGAGGCCCCTTTACAGATCAAAAAGCAGCCCATTTTTAATCATGAAATACCTCCTCCAACCACCTCCATTTGGAAAATGTTCTTCGACGGGGCTTCTTCCAGTGTAGGCGCTGGCACTGGAGTGGTCTTTGTGTCACCGTGTCAGGAAACCATATCTCTGGGTATGAGGGCTGCAAAAGAAATGGGAATAAGGGAGATAGTTTTGTTCGAAGATGCTGAATTTATAATCCAACAAGTCAGGAATGTTTATCAGGCCAAGCATCCTCAACTCAGAAGTTATAGAAATGAGGCATGTGACCTGATTGATAATTTTTTCTCAGCTTTCAACATTTCTTTTATCCCAAGAGAGGAGAATACTTCGATTGATTCCTTAGCTATTTTAGCTAGTCTGTTCAGGATCCCTCTACCGCCGAAGATCAAATATGGGATCGAGGTAAGGTATAGGCCATCCATCCCGAACAATGTCAAGCATTGGAAGGTATTCGAAGACGATATTGAAATCGAAAAATATCTTCAGACCGTTGATGAATTTTCTGCATTGCACATTGATCAGGACCCTGATCCCAAAGGTATCCCTCACCCTGAGGTATTTTTAAATAAAATTGCTAATCACCATATTGTTCAGTTGCCCAGTAATCACATTATGAAGGGACTAGTCCCTTTAGAAAGACTGTTTGATGGGAATGATGTGGCAGTAAGGGGTAGAATTTCAAGAGAAGATGTTGATACAGCTGAGTGAAACATTGGCACACAGGAGGAGCCTAAGTTTGTCAAATTGTCAAGCAGCCTAATATGTTGAGTTATTGAAAGAATTTGTTGATGTGTTTGCATGGACCTATGAAGACCTCAAGACATATGACACATCTATCATTGAACACAAGATCCCATTGAAGGAAGAGGCTAAGCTGTTCAGGCAGAAGCTAATACAGATAAATCCCATGTTACTACCTGTCATGGAGAGAGAAGTGAAGAAGTTGTTAGATGCCCAAATCGTTGTTCCATTGAGATATTCTAAATGGGTCACCAATTTGGTCCCGGTGAGGAAGAAAAGTGGAGAAATCAGGCTCTGCGTTGACTTCGGGAACCTGAACAGAAGCTCAAAGAAAGACAACTATCCCTTGCCCAACATGGAACACATATTGCAGAAGGTAACTAATGCATCTAGGATATCCATGATTGATGGTTTTTCTAGCTATAATCAGATATCAGGCATGCCTGAAGATAGAGAAAAAACATCCTTCACCACTCCTTGGGGAACATTCATGTATGCCAAAATGCCTTTTGGATTGATGAATGCAGGAGCAACATTTCAGCGAGCCATGGATATAGCCTTCATTGGGGAGAAAGATCAATTTGTGGTGATCTATATGGATGACATCACAGTCTTCTCCAAGTCTGACAAAGAGCATTGTTGTTACCTGAGGAAAGTTTTCTTGAAGTGTCGGAGGTTTGGCCTATCCTTAAACCCAAAGAAATCTTTGTTTGTTATGAAGGAGGGGAAGTTGTTAGGCCATATAGTATCAGCAGAAGGAGTAAGGATTGATCCCAGCAGGGTAGAGGCAATTTAGACCCTGTCACTTCCCAGATCTAGAAAGGAAGTTCAGGCTTTTTTAGGGAAGATTAACTTTCTAAGGAGGTTCATCTCAAATTTTGCTGAGGTGGTGAAGCACATCACAGCCATGCTCAGGAAAGGAAATGAAGTGAAATGGAATGCTAAGCCCAGGGAATCTTTTATCCAAATAAAGAAGGCATTGACTAAGGCACCTGTGTTGATCAGTCCCGATTATTTCAATGATTTCCTGATTTTTTCTTTTGCTTCTTTTGATACAGTAGCAGCGGTCTTATTGTAGAAAAATGAGGAAGGGCAAGAGCAACCCATTTTGTTCTTTAGCAAGGCATTGAGAGATGCGGAAATCTGGTACGAGATCATGGAGAAGAAGGCCTATGCCTTGGTGAAAGCTCTCAAAGATTTCAGAGTCTATGTCTTGCACTCAAAAGTGACTACATACGTTCCTTCAACCTATGTGAAGGACATCTTTATATAGCCTGACATAGATTGGAGAAGAGGTAAATGGATTGCCAAGATCTTGGAGTTTGACCTGGAGATTAAGCCCACCAAGTTAATAAAGGGGTAGGGTTTGGCCAAGCTACTGGCTTAATCCAATTTCAAGGCCTTGGGGGTTAGCTTCATCAATGCTTGCTCAGAAAATAAGCAAGCTGAGTCATCCAACAAGAGCTCTCAGGGTGGCTTATCACTGGCAGAATGCACCTGGTATGGAGACATTTTGTACTTTCTGCAAGAATTGAAGTCCCCCTATGGAATGGGAAAAGGCAAGGCAATAGCTTTAAAGCTCAAGGCAGTCAGATATTGTCTTATTGATCATGTCTTGTACTGGAGAGACCCTCTAGGGGTGTTGTTGAGGTGTCTAAACCCACAGGAAGCCCGGAAAGTTATGTTTGATTTCCATAGCAGCCTTTGTGGGGGGCATCATTTCTAGAAGACCACAGCCCACAAAATCCTCAGGGTCGGGTATTACTGCCCCACTTTATTCATTGATGTCTGCAGAGAAATCAGAGCTTGCATCAAATGCCAAAAGTTCTCAGGAAAGCAGCAGCTCGGATCTTTGCCACTAAATCCTGTAGTAGCTTTGGCACCCTTTCAGCAGTGGGGGTTGGACTTCATTGGAGAAATTCATCCTCCCTCAAGTGGCCAAAACAGATGGATTCTGACTATGACAGACTATTTCACCAAGTGGATAGAAGCTGTCCCTACTAGGAATGCTTCACACAAGATAATCATCAGCTTCCTGGAGGACATCATAACCAGATTTGGCTGTCCCAGTAGAATTGTCACCGATAATGCTGCTTATTTCAAGTCTGAGCCTCTGGTTAAGTTCTATGAGCAGTTTGAGATTTCACTCATTCACTCCACCCCGTATTATCCTCAAGGAAATGGACTGGCAGAATCTTCCAATAAAATCTTGATCAAACTCATTAAAAGATTATTGGAAGACAATAAGAGGGCCTGGGATTCAAAGCTCAAATTCTCTCTATGGGCCAATCGAGTGACAGCGAAGAAGTTCCTGGGCACCTCACCTTTTCAACTTGTTTATGGGACAGAGGTTGTTTTCCCCACTCAACTCGCTTTACCTGTAGCAAAATTCTTTCAAGGTCATGAAGAAGAACCTGGCCATATGATCAGAAGAATTCATCAGATGGTATAAGTGAAACAAGTCAGGGAGCAGGTATTGGACAGAGCTTACAATCATCAGCAGACAATCAAGCAGGTTTTTGACAGAAAGATCAAGAAGAAAGAATTTGAGTTGGCTAATCTGGTGCTCAAGTGGGATGCACCCAGGCAGGATAGAGGCAAACACAGTAAGTTTGATGCCCTATAGATTAGGCCCTTCAAAATCTCTAAAGTATTCTCAAACAACATTTACAGGTTGCAGAATTTGGAGGGCGAAGAAGTTTTTAATGGCCCAGTATTGGTGGTTTTCAGCGGACCCCACATTGTCACATCTCCAATATACTCCACCATCCACCTTCCACCATACGTCTTCCACTCAGCGCCATCCTAGCCCATCCCTTTCCCCTTTCCTCGTCTCCACCTGTCACCTCCTACCAGGTGTTCTCCCCCTCATCCTCCAAATCATCCTTCCTCCTCCTTCAGGCCCGCCGCCTTGCGGCTTCCCCCGTCACCTTCTCATGGCACTTTGCCTCATCATCCAGTGCCACAGCCCTCTTCTCTCCGTCCACATGGCCCCTCTCCATCTCACCTCCACCTGTATGGTCATCTCTACTCCTTATCCACTTGTACCCCGCGTCCTATCCATACCTCGTGGCACTTCTCATTAGGTGTTACAGCATCACCACCCATCCACCACTTCCAATCATGTGCCCTGGTCTTTACATCGGACTCCATGCCTTATCCATTAGGTTGTTCAGTCGATCTAGGTGGCAGCGCGAGAAGACATCCACATCCCAAGAGTGTAGAGTTAGTCGGGCCATTCTTAATCCCGAGGAAGCAGTTATTGAGGCAGTTGGTGGTGGTTAAACATCGTCTCTACCATAAGTGGAAAGTCCAGAAAAGGGACCTGAGACAGGTCAATTCTTTTGAAAGTCCAGAAAAGGGACCTGAGACAGGTCAATTCTTTTGCAAAATTGTCAACAGTCTGATTGCGTCTGATGCAAGCACACAACCGTCCAGAGATTGTAGGTGCAGTCTGCTAGTAAACATGCAGACGTAATGTTTTTTAATGACAAGTCTTGATTTTGCTGTCGTTATTGGCCTTGGGTATATGTAGGCAATCTTGCCATTTTTTGTAATTTTATCAATGGTAAAGCAATGCTCCCGACTGTAAAGCCTTAACTTAGCCTCTGGTTCTCTGGATATACAACGATATTTTGAGATTTCTTGTTTAATCATGACCAGCCTTCTCTTTTCCTCGTTCCTCTAAATCTTAAGAACCCGGGCATGGAAGATCCAGTCGGGTGTTGTTGTAAATATATGAGAAATGTTTGATTGTATCAATTCTGCAACGCTTGAGGTTTACTTTGAAGCTTCTCTGGTCTGAGAGGATCTCATACCTGAGACTTTTCCCTTTCTTACTTTTACTTACTCACCACTATACAACTTATTGGCTTAAGTTAGATCAAGACCTTGCATGTCCTTGTTGTCCTAGCCCAGTTTTCTGAGTAAGCGCTATCGTTCTGAGTTTACCTCCATTCGATCACCCCCTTTTTTTTTACAAATTGTGACATAAACTGATGGGCGTCGGGCTCTGCTCCTGCTGCAATCCAGGAGTGACTTCCATCACCAACATATACTACACATAAAAATAAAAATAATTCTACTAACATATCCTGTAACTTAGCAATTACAAGAAAACACACATATTTAACCATTTTATGATACCATTAATTAAATGCATCTACAACATTCTAGATAAATGTGAATGCATCTAATAAACTCATCACAACATCATATAAAGCATTCACATGCAAAAATTTAATGCACAATAATTGAAACTCATAATGCAACACGAAAAATAAATAAAACACTTATCTTTGTAAACAGTTGTGCAACCATCTGCTTGGGATAGACATTCCACCCAACCATAAACTTGTTGTTCCAAATATCAATAGAAAGTCACCCCTGAGCTAGGGCTAGGAATCCACAAAATAGGATGTCTCTCATTTTCCACTCATAGCTCAGATAATCCCACAACCCATTGGTATTCTCCTACAACTATCTTGAATTACCTCCAGCTCTCTTCCTCTTGACCTTCACAACCCAAGGAATGTACCCCTTCATTTATCTCAGTCCCTCGGGCATCAAATGCATTTAGCAGGTTCTCTCTGGTGCAGGTAATCAGGAATATCACTATTGGGAACTCAAGGGAAACTCATTGCTAGGAAAACTACTAGGAAAACAACAACAACAAGCTTGTTGTTGTAGTGCAAATTTCACAGGAGTTCACGCTTTAGTTCTGATAACTCGGTTCTTCTACAATCCTGACAACTTGCTTCTTTAATCTTTAGCTCCAAAAATGCTCCAGAATTTTCCCTTCATTGTTTCTCTAGCTCCAGTGCACTCTCCTATGTTGTTGTATCTCTCTTTCATATGAAAAAACATGATTGTCTACAACTTCCCCCAAGTTGGCCATACAAATTTCCTATCCTTTTGTTGTTTTTCTTGACTCACACTCATCCCTAAATTGTGTGTACTCAGTTCCATGATCCCAATAACTATGGGGTGTCACACCTCGCACCCACCCTCTTACATGTATTCAATGAATGGGCTCTTCTACACTCAAGGGAAAAATCAGAAGGTTCACTCAAAACATTAAAATTAGGAAAGAGGATTTGGGAATTAAACTCATTTTTACACCCCTCCTCTCTTGTGGATTAATCAACCTCCATCTCTTTCCATGCCCCCTAGTAGTTGGAATAACATTTTATTTAATAAAATTCATAAATACAATTCACATATTACATCGTTTGGCCATAGCCACATTCATATCTACATTATGCATTAATTAAAATAGGGATTATAATGGGGACGTTACATTCCCCATCCCCTATAATTCTGCACCGTCCTCAATGAAAAACACTATGTCAATATACATGTACAAATTTATATCATAAGGCTTAGAAAAATAAGAATTCTGAAATTTTTATAATCCGACAGTAGTTCCAACCATAATATCTTGTTCCTCTCAACCCATTGAACCAAGGAATGTACCCCCTTCACTGCTCTCAGTCCATCGGATTGTACTATTATTTTATCAAGGTTATTCATGCATGTTGGCTAGGAAAAATCTAAGATGTGGTTCCAGAACTCTAGCTACCCAAAATGGATTCTTGCATTATTATATTATGTTTTCTTCAAAATTGACAAAAAATTGTGAGTACTCCTCCCACATGGTCTCCTTGTGATCCCATGTAGCGTCTTCAATACTGTAGGAAGTTACACTGGACCTTTACCAAGCCTATAGCTTTTTTCTTGAGCACTTTGAATTTCTAGTCCAAGATGCACAGTGGTTCCACCCGGAAGTCTCCTTTTTGTTCCACCTAGATCACAGTCCAATCAATTATGTGGTTAGGGTCAGGAACATATTTATTTAATAATGACACATGAAATACATTATGCACTCTCATGGATGCAAGAAAAGATAACATGTATGCAACTGGACCTATCTTCTCTAATATTTCAAAAGGCCCACAATATCTTACTACCAAATTTGGAAAACTTCCTAATCTTAGTGAACTTCTTTTCTCATTCACTTTCACGAACACATGTTCTCCCACTTTAAAATATCTGAAAGTTTTGTTCTTTTCCACATAACTCTTTTTCCTATCCAAGGAAGATTTTAAATTATACCTGATCTTTATCATTTGCTCCTCCATTTCTTTTAGCAAATCCATCCCAATAACAACTATGCCTATTGGGTTATCGCAACTCACTGGTGTTTTACACTTCATGCCATATAAGGCTTCGAATGGGCTCATTTTTAATGATGCATGGTACCCATTATTGTAAGCAAATTCAAATAAATGGATATAGTCCTCCCACTTGGATGGTTGATCCATCACATACATATTGAGCATGCCCTCGATTATCCTGTTATCCCCCTCTGTTTTCCCATCTTATTTTGGGTGATATGTTGTACCGAGATTTAAATTTGTCCCAAATCCTTTAAACAAACCTTTCCAAAAATTAGATGTGAATTTTGGATCTTTGTTTGAAACAATTTTCTTGGGCACTCCATGTAGCCTGATAACTTCTTTCATGTGGATCTCTACGATATTGGTTTCCTTGTGAGTTGTAACACACCTGACCCCTAAGTACCTTTTTAAGGGATGGGGCATCAAAAATTTTCTCTACTTAATCATCTCGAACCCTCTCCCTGGGATCTTCATCCTCTGTTGGTTGTCAAGAAATTTCCAACAGCTATTTCCAGGCTCGAATCTGAGCTCTGGATTGGTAGCTATGCCCTCATTTAATGCACAAGCTTACAATATTTTCATTGTTCGGCGCTTCGGCGTTGAATCCCCTTTTTATCTATTTTCATAATCCTCTGGAGTCCCAGAGCCCAAAAATCTTTCCACGTGGTTTCGACCTTCGACCCTTTTGACTTAATCAATACACCACCCCAAACCTTCGGAGTCCTGAAACCTCAGACTCCCAAAGGGTCCACACTTACATGTGGTGGGTGTTAAATGTAGAGGTAGGGGCAGGTGGGTCTAGACGTTTGGCATATTTACCCTAGTGGTCCAACATCCTAAGTTCCCCGAAGTCCCGAAACTCCTGGTGTCTTGAGGTACTCCTCCAGATTTTAGGCCAAGCGAGCACGTGCCAGGGAGATGACACATGGCAAGGGCAGAGATGACACATGGCCCCATCAATGGGTGACATGTGCCATGTTCTAATGGGAACATAGGGTCTATAAAAAGCGTGAATCAAGGTGACACGTGGCATGCCAATCATGGGTCCACGTCGCCCTAGGTGACATCAACGTGCCACGTCACTCCAGAATGTTAGCCTCTGGGAGTCTCTAGCTTCTCCTTCCTATGAAATCACCCAAAGCTCTGAATCCTGAACTCCCGTTAACAGCCTCCCAATACCCCTTATATCCCACAGTCGAGATGGATCCACATAGATCCATAGATCTATGGCCTTCATTGCTTCACAACTTCAGCGTTCGAGGGTTCCACTGCATGATTCCTCTTTACTCTTGGAGTGGTCAGCGTCGAGCTTACCGTAGTCTAGATCTAGTGGTAAGGAGGGATTCTGACGCGTCTTCGGATAGAAGGTCCTCGTCGCTTCATGAGTTCAGCGTTCGAGGGTTCCTTCCACTTAACTCTCATTTTCATTCAGAGTGGTCAACGCCAGACTAACCACGACGTAGATCCAATGGTCAGGAAATATCCTGAAGCATCCCTGGACCTACGTTCATCGTCACTTTGCGAGTTCAGCATTCGAGGGTTCCTTCTGCTTAACACTCCTTTTCATCCGAAGTGGTCAACACCGGACTGACCACGGCGTAGATCCAATAGCCAGGAAAGACCCCGAGGATCCTCAGATCTATGGCTCGTGTTACTTTTCAATCGATAAGTGGGTCAGTGTTTAACAGTGGGACAGATCCCACAGTCACGGTTAGGGAAACTGCGAAATTTTGGTCAACCTCACTGGTAACTGAACCAGCAGGTTACCTTCAGTTGGTTTTGGAGGTTGTAAGGTCATAGTATCCCAGAGCTCCAAACTCCTGGAGTTTCGAAGCCAAAATAGCTTAGCTCTTTTCAGGCTTAGAAAAGGGTTCTCAGGTCTTGGTCATATGAATCCTATGACAAGTCTTTGGGCTGCATGCTCAAATCTTAGCCATGATTTGGTTAGAGTCATGGACACAATATCTCGGTCACATCGACGAAGGGTTTAAAGGAGGCACCCTCCTTCCATAGAGCTCAATTTTAGTAACCTGCAAGGGTAATTTGGGGGGTCAACAAGGCTGAAGTCTCCCAGTGAAATCTGCCCCGATTCTTATATTACAAAATCGATCCTTTGGAAAATTCCCTTAAGTATTCTCCAACCAATACAAAGAAGGGGTCTACATAAGAACATTACTCATTTCTAATTTTAATCATAGACACAGACTTTCAACAATCATTTCCATTTTAGTACATAGAGTATAAGAATACTTATCAAGAAACTAGATCGTGAAGCAACTACTGAAATGGGTGCTCATTTCCACCCAAATGTAGGCACAACAACTCCTGAATGGATTTATTGTTGGCCATCCCCTAGCTAGATCATGATTCTCTGAGAGAGACTCTTCATTCTCGTTCAACAATAGTCAGGGACGAAGGTCACTCTCCTCCTCCCACGAGAATTGGCAATTAGTTTTTTTTAACAAACAAGGGGGCCTGCAATGAGTGCTTCCTCAGTCACTCATCTTTTTTCAGCCTCATTTATCAACTTGGACTGAAAATGATACTAGCAACTTCTTGCACCCAAAGCAAGCTTATTGTTTAGTTCTCCTCAGAACCCGAGAGATGCGCGTGCTCTTCTCTCTTTGGAATAATGGTCTCTCCACTCCTCTTTCTCGCCAATCCTTCTACCCATGAATTCCCTTCTTTTCTTTAATTCCTCAACAAGATTGCATGGGTCTGATTCCCCAGTTTGTGGTCAGGTCGGGAAGTATTTCAGATGGGTACTCTACCCATCTCCTCATTAACTCTTGAGGAGGACTTTCCAACTACCAGCCCGACTGGTTATTTATTTCTAGGTCAGAGGATTGTTTTGGGTCTAAGTAATTAAATCCAGTAAGGTATTGGTCTGGTGTGGGTCATCTCAACCATTTATGGTTCCCCTGACCATCTCTCTCATAGCATCATGATATACCTTGGCAATTCCCTTCATTAGTTATGCAACACTATCCATTTGTAATTAATAACATAAATACATACATTACCTTTTATAACAAAAAGGTTCATCATTTCCAACATCCACACATATTCAGCATGCCCGTAGTATTTTGGCAAGTTATAGTTATATTTACAAGCTGGGGAACATGGGTGTTACAATCCCCTCCCCCTTAAAGGAAAATTGTCCTTGATGTTCTACTTGTCGATGTACTCTGTATGTACAGAAGTAAACAAAAATGGGTATGCCTATTTCATGGCATCCTCCATTTCCCGTGTAGCTTGGACCAAAGTGTTTCCATTGCACCTTGACCTGTGCAATGGTTCTATTCCTGAGTGGGATATCCTTCCTATCTATTATGCATTGTGGCTCTAGCAGGAATTTTCCCTCTGTTTCCACCTGAATCACGGACCAATCAATTATATGATTAGAATCATGTACATATTTCTTCAGTAATGAAACATGGAAAACATCATGTGCCTTCACTGTGGGAGGAAGTGCTAGTCTATATGCTATAGGTCCTACTCTATCCAAAATTTCAAACGGTCCACAATACTGAGGTGCCATCTTGGCACAAGCTCCCATTCTCAAGGAACTTTTCTTGGGCCTAACTTGGAGATACACATGATCAGAGATGATTTTAAGGATGGATATTTATATTAAAATGTAGAAACATGGGCTAATTTTACTAGTCCTTAATATGAAAAATGTAAAATGTTTGGTGATAGTTTTATAAAAATATTCAAATTTCTAAGGATTTTATATAGTTTCTATAAAATTTTGGCAATTTTTAAGGTAAAATAAATTTATTCTATGGAATTTGGGTGAATCATTTTTAGAAAAAATGGAAATTAGCGAATCTTTTTTTAGGAAAAACCATGGAAAACTAGCACATTTGCGAAATTTAGCCCCTAAAATCATCTATGCACATGATCCCCTACTTTGAAATTTCTATGAGTCCTTTTTCTATCTGCATAGTTTTTCTGTCTATCCTGAGTTATTTTCATATTATGTTTTATCTGAATTACTTGTTGTTCCATTTACTTTAGCATATCTGGAATGATTGTAATTATGTCTACTGGGTTATTTCAGTTGATTGGAATATTGCATTGTCTACCATAGAAGGCCTCAAAAGGGCTCATCTTTCCAGTTGACCCCCGACATTGGTTGATCCCCACCATTTCTGCAATCCCCTAAATCTCCCATGCTTTTCTAGATCTCAACCTGGATACCCTTGTTTCCAGTCCTCCTTCAACACCTCTTTATTTGACTAGGAGACTCCTTGAATTCTCCTTGAGTCTGTCGATGTCTCAAAGGTTGAGATCTACCTCATTGTAGAAGCTTGGGTGGAGGTACCTAGAGTCCTTTCAACGTAGCAATGTCACAAAAGTGCAAGTAATTGATTAACCTTCAGACTGTTGATTTTTTATAATATGCTCATTCCTTTGACATTCTATGTTCTCAATGTTTAATTCATGGTTATTGATTGTTTATTATCTAGAACACTAATTTCAATGTATTTATTTCATATTTTATCAAACTAACAAGTTATTTATTAGTATAAATACTTTTTCTTGTAGACTTGTATGCGTGAGTTTTGCAGGTTTTTGGAGGAAGCAATCGGGAAGGAGCGAGAGGATTTCAGAATTTGGGAACTACACCAATCGTAGGACCACAAGTGAGTTCATTTCTCTTCTTCTTATGAAAGTTATTTATTTCGGTTAAATTAGTTATAGAATATTTGTTGTTTGATGTTATAGGAATTTTCTTATTGTGGTTATAAATTTGTTTTATTTATCCCACAATTGTAGAGGACTTTCCCCGCAAACAAATTCCCTCAAAATTCAAGAAATGAACTTACCCACATTAAATAATTGGAAGTGGAAGTTACGAAAGAAAACATTTCCAGAGTGAATGGACTTCCTATGGAAAAAAATGGTTATAAGATCAAGGTGGAAGCTTCCACAATGATGGGACAATTTTTGTTAGCAAAATAAGTAGTGGACAACATCAGAAAGGGAGTGAGACACTCCTTTATTCTATTTCCATGAGAATAATTTGCTACGTATATCATTGAATATGTTACTTGTGAAAGTAGGCATAATCTCGTGCTTTCCTATCACTTTCATCTTATGTCCCATATCATGCACAATTGCAAAATTAGCATCACTTGTTTTCTTTTGAAATTGGTATTGATCGGAGATGTCCAACAAGTGTGATAAACCAATGTATCCCATAGTGGCTTGATTCAACTCTTGGTCAAGGATACTTTGCACTGAAGATAGTCAAGGGCAATATTAGATGAGTTCTTGAGTCTCTATATTTAACAAAGGAGAGAGGAATTCATTAAAATTAATGGGCCAAGGTATTCCAATAACAATTAATTAATGTCATGAAATTTCTAGGACGCACTTAAATCGTCCATTTGGATGTGTAACACTTTATAGGTGTTATGCATTTTATATGAAACCACAAGGTTTTGTATTTATTGAGATGTATTCTAATGACCTACAAATGATATGGAACTAACCAACTCATCATTTAATAAAACCAACACAAGCAATCATTACACGTCGGGTGAAAGAAATCTACTCTACACTAACCCATTCAAAATCAAAATACCCAGAACAACCATTGTTACTTGTAAATGAAAGAAACTAGATATAGAAAATAATTTATTAACAATAGTTATAAAACAAACATTCTTTCAATCTAAATCGATGGAACTATCTCAAGAACCCATTCAATAAAAAGCTACAACCATTAAAAATTTAAAAAAAAAAATCAAATAAACTACAACCAATCTCTAAGAAATTTGTGAGGTAATCTATAGCCCATTGAAGTAAATAAAATAGCAAGTGAATGAAAAAAAAATAGAGGGAAATCTAGATCTATGGAAATAAAATAGGATAGCCAGCAAACTAATATACGGGTAGAGGGGATTCAACCACCATTTATACCTTCATAGAAATCCCTTACTCTAAAGTAAGGAAAGGGATGAAACCATTAGAGGAAAACACTATTTATAACAAGAAATTAGAACCAAAAACTCTATATTATCTAAAATTCAAAATTGCATTGTTCCCCCCGAAAAAAAAAAAAAAATAAATAAATAAATAAAATCTATATTTTTCCAACTAGCCCATTCGCTCTCTTGTGCCCTCCTTATATGCAAATGAAATTTGGATTTCCCCAAAGGGTGAATTCTAGAGAACCCACTCGAAAGGCCCTTTATAATTACTCAGGAAGGTAATCAAAGGGTATGCACATTAAATCTCAACCAGAGGTTTTATTTGAACTTGTGAGCTACCATTCAATATACATGTAGGTCACACCTTCTTCTTATATTGGTTTGTTATGTTGACATAGTTTCAACAATTTCTTTTAGAAAGAGAGTATGAATAATTCACAAGTTTTCGCAAGGTTCTACAATCTCAGAAAATAAACTAAACTTGATGAAAATAAATTTATTATCTACTTGTAGAAAGGAAATCACACTTGTGAAAAGGAAATTGACTAACTAATTACGGAAAGAAAATCTATCATCTATTTGCAAGAAGCAAAATATAACTAAGTACTAGAAATGAAATTGATTGATCTACTTGTAGGAAAGGAAATTTAACTAGATGTTGGAAATGGAAACCTAATCCTTGCCAAGATGATCATTGTTATTACTTAAAATAGTAAATGAAATTATCACATTAAACACATTCATTCAGAGATTTTTTATGTAGAGATGAATCTGAAAGACACTGCAAATGTAATTGTCAATACCTATAGAAATTTTGGAGAAGATAAAAATCATGATCTTTCAAAGGGAATAAGACTTTGTTCTGCAATAATGTTATTTCAAAAATGTTATGATCAAACCACAAATCAATCTCAAATGAGGATGGTAATTCAAATTGCTTCAAAAGCAAAAGTAGTTGTTTATCAAGTTTGAACTATTGGAAAGAAACAACGATAATCAAATGCAAAATGGAAATTTGATTTGAGAAGAAACAATGATATATTACTAAAAGGAATCATTTTACCATAATTTAAAATATAATATATCCAAACAGAGATTAGATGAAATCAATGCAGTAGATCTCAAACAGGAATTAAATGAAATCAGCACAATCACTCTTCAAACAGAAATTACTAGAAATGAAATTTTATAAGCTTGACTAACTCTAAAGCAATTGTCGTTGGAGGTGGGCCCCTACCTCCTCAGACAAAGCGCTAGAAAAGACTACAATATCTATTTATCCAACTTCACGCACACATAGATAAAATACTATGAATCATGCTCACACATGTCTTTTAATTAAACAAGAATCAAAATACAAGGTAGTAATGTAGCAGCATCTACCCCCCTATAGGGAAAATGGTCCACCTCTTATATAGAGACCCCCCTAATCGATACTAAGATATATTTTAATTAGACGTGCTTGAAAACCAATGGTTCTCAAACTTCCTTTGACAGTAATTATTTTCCTTTTCTCTACATTTGGGTTCAACTAATTTCAGATTTGTTGACCTGCGGATCAATCATTAATTGAAATTACACATAGATACACATACTACTTGTCTGGATTTCAAAACTTGAGATATCGAGGTAGATCATGGTTTGTGTGCTAATATGTTTATCCCAACTTATCATTATCCTTCTTGTGATTCTCAAGCTTATCCCTCGGTTCTTTGTCGCTTAGTTCCAGCTCCATACATCCAAAATTATAGGTAGTTGAATTCGTGATTCTCATGTATTGCAATCTGGTGGCAATGACTCTCTTGTAGAATTCACATGGCTCATAAATAAATGGGTTGCAGGTTCATTGTAGATTCCCACCAATAGGATAATAGTTTGGCTACATGATTCTTGTATCTTTCGCACAACTTACCCATAGTTTGGCTATGGGATTATTGTATATTTCCTATGACATAAGACCATGACATACTGTCAGTAAAGGTAAGTTCACAATTTACTCTAATTATCACCAAATAGTTTTTTTCCCCGAAATAAAATGTAACTTCTATTTCACTGAAGAAAGAGCTACAATCCATAGGTTTCCTGGGCGTAAATAAAAAAAGGAGCTAATTGAAGTATCAAATCAATTCATAAAATAAATTGTGATAAGGATCATAAACACATCTACCATTAAGATCTAAAAATACAAAAAAAATGGAGTCTAAGGATCTCGGTGAACTACATCTTCATGGATAGAGATAACCTCGCCATCCAACAATTCCTTCTAAATTGAGAGAAACTCTGGCAATTCAAGAGATTGTTTGGAAAGTCTATCTGATGTTGAATTCATTTCACAGAAAATATGTTGAAAATTAATAGAGGTAAAAGTGGAAAAAATAAGCTTTAACCTCTGTCCCAAGACCTGTAGATCAATGTTAACTATGAAATATTTCCCCACCATCCAATCAATGGACAATTTTGAATCCCTGAAAACCTAGAGATCCATTACATTTATATCCAAAGCACACTGGAGAAAATGAAACAAAGCCAAAAATTCAGCTTTATTATTGGTGCCCCTACCTAGATTCACTTTACCAGTTATGAAGTGGGTGTTTGTGAAATGAAATTGAAACCCAGAACCACACTCATATGCTATCCCCTAACACACACCATCAAAAAAAACCCAAGGAACATTTTGATTGATTTCGTCGAGCCTCAAAGTTCTCATCTCTTTTACTATTTTGGAAACAATATCATGAAGAAGTAAAGCCAGGATATGCTAAGAGGTTTTGAAGGCTAGAGAATATATGTCATTGAATAAACTTGCATTGTGGGCTATCCAAATTCCCCACATGACTAATAGAGGTATCACCCAAAACGACTTCAAGTGGTTATCTTGAAAGAAGTTCAGAAAATTATCCATCAACCTGTCATGAGACCATAGAGAATTTACTTTCAAATGGACTTCAATGTCCCTCCAAACCTCTCTTGTGAAATCACATTTCAAGGACAAATGGAAGGAATTTTAATCTGAATGATTATAGAGATAACAAAAGTCAGGACCTTGCTTCCCCCTATGTTGGATTCCCTCCCACATTAACACTCTATTCTAAAGAATGAGCCAGAAAAATAACTTAGCCCTTAATGGCCCTTCCAAAATCCATGGTGGTTGATACTACCAACAAGTGTCATTGCCATCACCTTGAAATAAATATTTATAGCCCAATTTCGTTGAGTATTTACCTCCTAAATCCAAGAAAATCCAAACTAAATCATCCTCTTCTTCTGATAAGTGCACATTTGTTGTTCTGAGAAAATCCCTAAACTGCAACCAATATTCTGACCAATTGTTTTCCAAACCGAGCTCTTGTACAAAAAGATAATTTTGTTTCCATACATAAGAGAGAGTAGGAATGTTGATACAATTAAGAGTGAAAATCCCCAACTCTCGCAATCGACCAACTAACAACCCTAGAAGAAAAGATCGATCAAGTCAACTCCTATCCCAACTTGAAAAACTAAGACAAATTTCCAAGCCAAAAATTTATTGATCATAGGAAAGGTGTTTATGATCACCCTCCATTGGCTCGAAACATTTGTGACTAGTTTCCTTTGATAACAAATCCAATCTAAAATTGTTCTAGGCTCAATATATTTAGCTATCGAAATTTTCCTCCATAAGCTATCACCTAATAGAAAGACCCACAAGGGATTCTCCACCAAGGCACGCCCAAAGGACACTAAATCCTTTAAGCCCCATCCACCTATAGATATCATAGCATAAATATGTTTTCAATTCACAAGGTGTGATCCAATATACTATGATCTACCTCTCCATAGGAAATTAAAACTGTGAATACAAGCCAATATCCCTTTCGGAATATTAGCCAACAAGTTCCAATATACCAAAATTGATTTGATCCTTTATTTGATTAAAACAAGTATACCTCTCCAAGAGATTCATCTATTACACCAGAAATGGATTCTATGCTCAACCCGAGCCACCAGCCACCTCCAATCATCAGACCCATAATTAATTGGCTTGAGATTAAACCCAAGATATTTGAAACTATCCCCCAATGCATGAACATAAAAGTTTAGAAGAGAGTCAAATAATATCCAATGAGGATCCTGAGCATATACTAGGAAAATGGCATATTTCTTCCCATTAATAATCATATATGTAGCTTGCTCAAACAGAGCCAAAGCTTCCTTCAGGACAACAAAATTATGCTCTGAAAAAGAGCAAAAAATAAAAATGTCATCCATGAATAATTGTTGGACATGATATTATGGAGTTGGCATTGATGTCAAAGAGGGTCAATATGATAATAATTATAAATGAATAATCCAATATGGATTCATACAAGTCATGGATAGAGGAGTTAACAAGACAGGGTTTATTAAAAGTGGTACTAGAAATAAGAAATGTCCCAACAAAATTATGTTGTTCATCCTTGAAGATATCATTGGAAGACCTTTACAATGGAACCTCAAAGAAATTATCACTATGTATTGTGCTTTAAATGCAAGGAGAAAGGATTGAAGTCTAGTGCTTCAATAAAATGCAGTAGGTGTCAAGGGTTTGGCATAAAAGTATTTATTAGACATCTTATACCTTCATTGATCAAGCAAATATAGCATGTCTGTAGGGTTTGCAGAGGAATAGCTTCACCCTGATACAAGGTTTGAGCAACTAAAGGTTTCAATCATTCTCTTTTCTCTTTTAGTATAAGGATCAATGCCCTGATCATTGTTATAGGTGTGAGAAAATTGCAAGAAATCATCAGGAGTCTCATTGTGATCGTTAGATCATTGTCATCCATTCTCAAAGTGAATGAAAGCAAGTCCAAGGATCTTCTCTCAGGGCATATAAGACCTTCTATGAGAATTTCCTCCAAGAAGGTGGATAAGAAGTGACAGAGATGGAATGATGAATATATCAAATACTACAGGCATGAACATTGCAGAACTTTGGCTAATCAGGAGGAAGTCCTAGGAAAAAATATAGTGAATGACGATGATTGATTGTGGATCAGATTGGACGGTTCTAATATATTTCACGTTTAAACTAGCACGAAATTTAATTTCAATGCTCGGGCCTGAAGTCTTTATTCAAATCCGCTTTAATTCTTGTCACTTCCACCGTCGATCTGATCGGACGACCCATACGTAACTTCACATTTTGAACTAGGGACGGGTTTAAATCAAACATCAATTTGCAAAATTAATGCGGACCTTCCTCTCAACTGTTGATTAAAACCCAACTAGTTATTTGATTGAAGCCTAGATAAGCCTTGTATGTATTCGCTCTTAGACACAGGTCAAGTTCATATGGAAAATATGAAGTTGTGATGAGTTAAAGTGCTAACTGAGATAACTCTTGGTTATATGGTGTGGTCACTTAGTGAAATAAAGAAATTCCTTTGGGCTAAGTGTGTAAAACAGGCCTTCCGCCTTGTTTGTCTAAGTTTTTAGTAACAGTGCTTGGTCCTATGGATAAAGGGGCCATGAGATTAAAACCCATCCACCATGACAGTACATGAAATGCACTAGAGAGAAAATTCAAAGTTTGAATATAGTTAAATCCTCATGGTCAAGGTTTATTCAAGAACAGTTACAACAACAGTAAACAAAATTTATCACCCAGCCATTCCATTGCTGCTACAAAGCTTTTGGCACATGAAGGGATAAATGTTGAACAACTTATAAGGGATTTGAAGTCTTTTGAATTATAGCCAACTTTTAATGACAACAGAGGTATTAGCATTATTGTTAATTTAAATGAAGAGGTACATTGGTTCATACAAAGAGACATAATGTTTCAGTGTCATATACATGTTGGAAGACTATATAAACAAAAAATCATGGTGAAAGGAAAGTGTCTCTGTGAGCTAATTCAGAAGATCTAAATAGAGGCAAAGTCTAAAGAAGAATTTTGAAACATTCAATTAAGTGAGGGTGGAAGGGAGGTGTTGGCCCTTGGTTATGGATCAAGGAAGAAATCGAAGAAAAAGGAAGAGAAAAGATGAAGTATGATCTGCGCGAAAGGCACACAGACCGAGGACGGGTCGAAGTGGTCAAAGAAGCAGAAAAGAAGGAGAGAAGTAAGGGGAAAAGAATTGTTGAATGAGCATATCGAGGAAGAAAAATCAGCAAAGAAGATGGATCGTGGACAACTCAACAAGCGGAAAAAGCCATTGAAGGATGCTTTGGAGCACCTCGCGGAAAAGACAGAAAGACAGGCTAGCGAAGCCCTGAAAATGCGAGTCAAGGGACCTAGGGTTTTAGACACCTAGGGTTTTGGATATAGGGTTTTGATACCTAAAAGTTTCCATGTAATGTATAAATAAAGGCCAAGGAGAGTCGAGAGGGTTGCTCAATAATTGGTTCATACTAGTGTGGTTAATGGTTTTTGAGTGTATTGTTGTGAGAGAGAGAGAAGCAGACTATTGTAGAGAGTCTATATTGTAAGATCTTCAGGCGGGTGCAAAGATCAACCCTGCAGTTGGGTGTGCAGGGAGGGGAGAGAAAGAGAGAGAGATCTGCAAGCTAAGTGCGTAGATAGAACTGTATGTTTCCATCTTAATAAATCAAGAAACACAGTTTTGTGGACGTAGCCCTAGAGAGAGGGTGAACCATGTATTTCTTGTTGTTCTGTGTGATTGATGTTGTGTTCTTTGTCATTTGATATAATGTTATTGTACTATTGTGGTAGATCTGAGATATAACTATGTGAAGTAGGCTTAAGTTTGGAAAAGAATAACTAGATCTTTGTGTGTTGTTGTTTTGGATTCACCTGCATTTCCTCTGGTTGTAGACACATGTGTCCTGCAACCCCCTATTGCTACTTCGGGTGACACTGCATCTGCTTCGTAGGTATTTCCGAAAGGGCCAGTAGTTAGGGATTGTTGGTGCGCTATTAGATTTGAACCCTGGGTCTTCCCCTGTTCCAACAAATGGTTCTGTTGTCGGGACCGGGATCTTCTTGAGGGAATGTCGAGGTGGTTTACATCGAAGACAGAGATTCAGAAATGGATAGAAGAACAATAAAGAGAATTCACCGAAGCTCAAAAAAAGAACCCTAGCCTTAGTACAGTGGATTGGTTGGGAGGGTATATCTTTACTAATATACATAAGATTTTCTTTGGACGAATTCATAAGGAGCTATACGAGTGGTTAGCTAGATTAGTAGATACCCAGTTTGAGATCAAACTTAGACCAATTGTGGTTTGGACATCGACGTTGATCAAGAAGGTCAAGAGAGTTGCTAACGTCATGTCAAGAGCAGTAGATCATTGGTTTGATAACACTGTTGGTTTGATAACCATCAGTTCAGTACATACTCAGTCAAGAGACCTAGGGAGATCTATGGCAGATGAAATGAGGTTACCTATCTTTAGAAGAGACGGATCTGAAGATCCTGATCAGCACTAGTTCTTATGCGAAGCTGTATGGAGTATTAATCAAGTCAATGACGAAGATGTTAAGAGAGATCAATTTAGTACTACCTTGAGAGACCGCGCACTGAGCTGGTAGATGAAGTTTGTTAAAGGGACTTTATAGCCTAAGTCGTTGAACGATATCAAGACTGCGTTGAGTGTATAATTCAAGAAACCCAAGTCGGAGTCACAGTGCATTACGGAACTAAAAGAAATCAAGCAGAGAGTAGTTGAACCTATTTGGGAGTTTGATCAGAGGTTTAAGACCTTGACAGTCCGCTTGAGCTTTCAAATTCCAGATGAGAAAAACAAGAAATGGTTCATTGTTGCCTTCTTACCACACATCAAAGTTCCTCTGATACAATAGAAGGTCGCTTCGCAAGATGAGGTGTTGGAGATTGCCATGAAACTAGAATCATCCCCTGTGGGAGATTCCAGCTCAAGTATGAGTTAAATTTTGAGTCAACTAACTAGCTTATCTTTGCAGGTCGAAGATATGAAGAAAGATAAGGGAAAATATAAAAGAGAAGAAATATGGTGCATCAGATGCAAATCAGAGGGCCATGACAAGGAGCATTTTCCCCTATTTAATGAGTACTTGGCCTCTGGAGATCCGAGCCCTTTGAAGCAGGTTACTCGACCCTGGTGCGAGGTATGTAGAAATAGACATTGCCCTGGTGAATGTTATTACATGCAAAAATATGTCCAAACACCTACCAATCTTTACTGCACATTTTGTAAATCTGTGGGGCACGATGCAAAGGACTATAGGGCTTACGATCTCTTGCATGGAAGGTCAAGAGATACCTATAGGATTCAAGGAGAGTTGCAGTAGGAGGGAAATGCTATGCAGTTTAACTCCCAAGGAAGAGGAAACTTCAACCCTCGTGGTGGATTCAGAGGAAGAGGATGGGGAGGAGGCATGGGTCGAGGTCGAGGTCAGATCATTTGTTATAATTGCGCCCAGCCATGTCACTTGGCAAGGGACTGTCATAACCCTTGTACCACTTGTAGCTACTGCAACTCATTTGAACATGTTATTGAAGCTTGTCCATTGTTGTTAGCCAAACTCCATGAGAGACGAGGAGGAAACCAACAAGTACAACTAATATCAGCAGAACCTCACGGAGAGGATCCCAGAGTCATTGTTATCACTAGAGGAGGCATTGTTACAGGAGAAGACAAGGTGACCCCAGAAAAGACTATAGAGGGATAAAGGGTTAGAAGAGTTGTAGAGAAGACACAAGTGTTTGATCCAAGGAAAGAAAAGTAGACGTTGAAGAGGCAAGAAGATAATTTGGAATAGATCAGGCTTCTTCATCAAGGAAACAAGTAGAAGTGAAAGAATGTGGAATGACTCTGGAATTTGATCAATCTGCCTCACCCGGAGAAGGAAAAGAGGTAAGAAATCTTATGGAATTCTTATGTACTTGCATTAATTTGATTAAGGATGAGAGAGTTGTGCAAGAACTACAATACTTGATTAGACAGTATGAGATAGGAAGGGTAGATCCTCTGTTGAATAAAGCAGTACATCAAGTATCTAGAAAGAGAAGGAAAAACAAGGAACTACAACTTAATGCTTAGATTGGATATTATGACATAGATTATGTGGTCCTCGACTTGGGATCGGAAGTCAATGTTATGATGAAGCAAACCTAGGCACTTATGGGAAAACCTAAGTTGATTTACTCCCTTGTCAGGCTCAGGATGGCTAATCAACAGGCATTAATCCCCTTTGGAATACTGGATCATGTCCCTGTGGACATCGACGGGGTAAGGACATTTTCAAACTTTGAGGTAATTGAGATAGTTGATGATAGTTGTCCTTATCCTGCGTTGTTAGGCATTGATTGAGCTTTCAACAATTCCACTGTTGTTGACTTAAAGAAAAGAAGAATGAAATTTGAAGGTGATGGCCTTAGGGTCATTGCACCTCTTGATCCTGATGAAGGTCCCAGATACACATAACCCATCAGAGAAGAAGACCATGCATATGAGCTAGAGAATATATATAAATCGACAGCAAGGCAGTAGGATTACATTAATCCTATAGCAGATGGGAATTTAAGTTGGCAAAGTGACAGTGCATGCTCATCATATTCGGAAGAATCACTGGAGAATTGGCTGAACAAAATGTATGAAGTTTCTATGCGGAGGTGTGCCGGATTGACCAGAGAAGTTCGTTGGATCGGCACAGAAGTAAGTAATCTTCCCACATTTGATGGTTTAAATCATTTAGAAACTTTCTTATTGGAATTTGAAGAAATTGTACTATTACAACAGAGGTTGTTGGCACCGGATGAAGCCTTGAAAGCAACGTCAGCGAGATGGTGGGGAACACACAAGAATAACATTGTGGACTGGGTGCAATGTCGCACTTTGATGATAGTGCACTTCTCAGACCAAGTCGAAGGGCGCGAAGTCCGATACACAAGTCATAGTTGTCCAAAGGACCATGTGCGAAGTTGTGAGGAAGCCTGGAGCAGCATTCCTCAAGAATAGTGGGTGCATAAATTCATTAACACTTTGGACACAACGCCTCTCAATTGGTATCTTCAAGTAGAACTGTGCCTCACCACTTCAAATTGGTATGGTATGACTCAGAATTTTGTAGCTACATTTTTATTTGAAATTCAGTACCCCACAGTTGATCAGGCTTTACAAGTTGTAAGACAGAAAGTCTTTGAGGAGGCACCTAACCTCCCTGAGCAAGAAGAGGATGAATGGACTGCACCTCTTCAGAAACTGCAAGGTTGTTACAATATCAATGTTGATGAAGACGATGATCCTAGGAATGTGAACATCGCAGAAATTGTAGGACAGAGAGACATAGAAGGGCCAGGGGTTGAACTACCTTTCATTGGACAACCAATCAAAATCAAGAAAGTTAATATTGGGACCGAGCAAGCACCTAAGCTCGCAAACGTTGGAGATTATTGGGATGATGCCACTATTGATAAGATCACAAAATTATTGCATGAATATCAGGACTTGTTTCCAACCAAGTTCACCAATATGAAGGGAATTAAAGGGCCCATGGGAGGAATGAAGATCCCCTTGAAACTAGATGCAAGGCCAGTCAAGAAGAGACCCTACAAATTGAATCCCAAATATAAGCAGAAAGTTAGGATTGAATTAGATAGAATGTTGGAAGCAGAAATCATAGAACCTGTTAAAGAATCGGAGTGGATTAGCCCTATGGTGGTCCAGGATAAGAAGAAAGGTGAAATAAGGATCTGCGTAGATTTAAGGAAACTAAATGATGCATGCTTGCATGATCCATTCCCTACATTATTTACTGATGAAGTGTTAGATAATGTAGGAGGACATGAAGTTTACTCCTTCACAGATGGATTTTCAAGTTATCACCAGATCAAAATTGCTAAGGAAGATCGCCATAAGACCACATTTGCAATAGAATGGGGATATTTCTAGTACACAGTGATGCCTTTTGGATTGAAGAATGCACCAACCATCTTTTCCAGGGTGGTGGCCGAAGCATTCAAGGAATTTTTACATAAATTTGTGGACGCATATTTTGATGATTGGACTATTTTTAGCTTATTGCAAAATCATATTGAATGTTTAAGACTAATTTCGAATAAGTGCAGGCAATGTCAGATTTCCTTGAACCTGAAGAAGTGTATCTTCTTTTCACCCTTTGGAGTGTTGCTAGGCCATATTGTGTGTAAGAAAGGGTTGTTGGTAGATCCTTCCAAGATTGTTATCATTGTTGATATACCTCCTCCTACTCCGGTTAGACAGTTGCGCACCACGCTAGGACATACTGGATACTACAGAAAGTTCATCAAAGGCTATGCATAGATAACAACACCCATGGAAAATATTTTAAAGAAATATTGTTAGTTTCAATGGTCTGAGGAATGTCAGCAGATCTTCGACACACTAAATCAGAAGATGGTCACTACGCCTATCTTGGTTTTCCCAGACTGGAGTAAGGAATTCCATGTGCATATCGATGCCTCATCTATTGCATTAGGAGCAGTGTTAGCACAACCAAGGGTAGGAGATATTGACCATCCGCTAGCATTTTATAGCAAGAAGCTCTCTACAACTGAGATAAATCACACTACTACCGAAAGAGAAGGTTTAGCCACGGTGTAAACATTGTAGAAGTTTTGACACTACTTGTTGGGAGGACATTTTAAGATGTTCACCGATCACTTTGTGTTGAAATACTTAGTGAACAAGCCAGTGTTGGGAGGAAGAATATGCAGATGGCTACTACTATTCTAGGAATATGATTTTGAGATTGTGGTCAAGCCAGGGAGAATGAATAAGGGACCTAACCACTTGTCTAGGTTAGAGCATGGAGAAGAACCTACCAGTTTGGAGGATACACTACCAGATGCAGAATTTTTTGCCATCAGAAAGGTTGATGATCACTTCGTCGAGATAGTCCAGTTCCTGTCAACATGAATAGCACCTCACGAATATATATTCATTCAGAAGAAACAACTAGTAGGTCGTGCTGCAGATTTTCACTTATAGTTGGACAGCTATATAATATGGGACCTGATGAGATCTTACGGAGATGTGTTATGGAGGCAGAAAGGCCATTGATTATGGCAGAAGCACTTGAAGGCCTTGTAGGAGGACATTATGCAGGAAAAGCAACAGCACAGAAGGTTCTTAGAGCTGGCCTCTAGTGGCCCACTCTACACAAAGATGCTAAGGAATACTACAGAGATTGTGATGTATGCCAAAGAGTTGGGAAACCTTCCAGAATAGATGAGATGCCTTTAGCACCCCAGCTAAGTTTAAAAGCGTTTGAGAAATGGGCTATTGATTTTGTGGGACCTATCAACCCACTAGGAAAGTGCACAGGAGCAAGATACATTATCACTGCGACAAAGTTTTTGACCAGATGGGCATAAGCAAGAGCAGTTAAGGACTGTAGTGCAACTACAGTTGTGCAGTTCATATTTGATGATATCATAACCCAATTTGGATGCCCGAAGATCCTTATGAGAGATCAAGGCACACATTTTATTAATAAGACTATTGAAGCCCTGACTCAAGAATTTGAAGTTCACCATCAGAATAGCACTCCTTACCACCCACAAGTGAATGGTACAGCTGAAGCTTTCAATAATATCTTGGAGACAGCGTTGATGAAGATTTGTAGTGTGAACAGGGATGATTGGGATTTGAGAGTACCAGTAGTGTTATGGGCTTATAGAACCACTTGCAAGAAGCTGACAATGCAGACTCCCTTTAAGTTGGTTTATGGTCTGGAAGCAGTGGTACCTATGGAATATTTGGTTCCTAGTCTAAGAATTGCAGCATTCAAAGATATGGATGACACTGGCACTGTTCAAATAGGCTTGCGCAGTTGGTAGAATTAGAGGAAGACAGGCTTATTGCAGGATTTCATCAGCAAGTACAGAAGGAACGAGAAAAGGCCTACCATGATAGAAATATCAAGAAGAAAGCATTCAAGTAAGGAGATCTGGTATTGGTATATGATATCAAGTTCATAAAGCATCCAGGGAAGTTTAGGACACATTAGCGTGGGCCATATGAGGTAGCCTATGTTACCGAAGGTGGAGCTGCGCAGTTCAAGACCCTGAATGGAGAATGGAAGGAAGGTTTAGTAAATGGGAGTCGGTTGAAATTGTATTATGACAACCAACTGCCTCACAGCTCTCAGTAAAAGCATAAGAAGAAGGGTCTAGGTACCAGGTGCAGTTGAAACTGGGTACTAGACACGGAAAAGATAGTCTGCACAAGGAAGGGAGGAACAGAGCAGAATGCACAGGCTGATCTGCGCAGTCTGAAGTCAAAGTAAAATAGAAGGTCCAGTCTTACAGTGACTCAGGATGAGTCATAGGTGAGTGTTGGGGGCTTTTTGGCTCTTGGTTATGGATTAAGGAAGAAATCAAAGAAAAAGGAAGAGAAAAGATGAAGTACGAACTGCACAGAAGGCACACAGACCAAGGATGGGTCAAGTGGTCAAAGAAGCAGAAAAGAAGGAGCGAAGTAAGGGAAAACGAGTCGTTGAACAAGAAGATTGAGGAATACATATCAACAAAGAAGATGGATCGTGGACAACTCAGGAAGTGGAAAAAGCCACAGAAGGATGCTTTGGAGCACCCCGCGAAAAAGACAAAAAGACAGGCTGGCGAAGCCCTGAAAATGCGGGTCAAGAGACCTAGGATTTTAGACACCTAGGGTTTTGGATCTAGGGTTTTGACACCTAAACGTTGCCATGTAGTGTATAAATAAATGCCAAGGAGATTCGAGAGGGTTGCTCAATAATTGGTTCATAATAGTGTAGTTAATGGTTGTTGAATGTATTGTTGTGTGAGAGAGAGAGAAGCATGTTGTTGTAGAGAGTATGTATTGTAAGATCTTCAGGCGGGTGCGGAGATCAACCCTGCAGCTGGGTGCGCAGGGAGGGGATAGAAAGAGAGAGAGAGATATGCAAGCTAAGTGCACAAATATAACTGTATGTTTCCATCTTAATAAATCATGAAACACAGTTATGTGGGCGTAGCCCTAGAGAGAGGGTGAACCACGTATATATTGTTGTTTTGTGTGATTGATATTGAGTTCTTAGTCATTTGATATATTGTTATTGTACTATTGTGGTAGATCTGAGATATAACTGTGCGAAGTAGGCTTAAGTTTGGAAAAGAATAACTAGATCTCTTTGTGTTGTTGTTTTGGATTCACCTGCATTTCCTCTGGTTGTAGACACATGTGTCCTGCAACCCCCTATTGCTACTTCGGGTGAGATTGCATCTGCTCCGCAAGTGTTGCCGAAAGGGCCAGTAGTCAGAGATTGTTGGTGCGTTGTTAGAGTTGAACCCTGGGTCTGCCCCTGTGCCAACAGAAGGAGCAAGGGAGGATTGGAGTTCTCTACAAGTTGAATCCTAAATAACAGGGAGTTGCAGCTTCCTCAAGTTGGTGCTTGAAAACAGGGGGTTGGTGTCTCCTCAAGTTGGTGCTTGAAAACAAGGGATTGGTGTCTCCTCAAGTTGGTGCTTGATAACATGGGATAGGTGTCCCCTTGAGTAGGTTTTCTAAATAAAGGAGATTGGTGTCTCCTACAATTTGTAGCTTGTAAATGAAATATAAATTTTATGATTGTTACATTTAAAATTCTATGTATTGTACTTTCTTGTTGATCAAATTGTTATGGTTAATAATCTCAATAATTAAATAATTGATTAAAATTGTGAAAAAGAACAATATTGGTTCACCCCACCTCTCAGTATTGAACAACATTTCAACAATAATAAGTGATAAGGTTAATGATCTGTCCTAAGAGGACCCTGAGAAAACCCTTATCTCTTTTTGCACCATCCAAAGTGTGACTAAGACCATCCACCATCAAAAGAAATAGGTATGGCGACAAAGGACAACCCTCGAAAAGTCCATGACTCGAATGAAAGAAAGGATAACCTGGGTCATTAATTAGAAAAACACAAGAGACAAAGGAGATACATGTCATTATCCATTTAACAAGGGGTAAATTAAAACCCACATGCAATAGAAGAAGATAGAGATAAATCCATGAAACCCTATCATATGCTTTAGAAAGGTCAATTTTTACTACGAAACACTGATGTTTGAGAACTTTGATGGAATGAATCCCTTCCTACGTTGATCCTATGGATTCATGAATTAACTGAATTTTAGAAAGCCAAATTGTTCTGTTGAATTTGAAGATGCAAGAATGGCCTTAAGACGGGATGTAATGATTTTTGCAATAATTTAATAAAGAGAGTTGCACAGCGTAATAGGCCGAAATTCGTTAAATTATGTTGGGTGATCCAACTTCGAAATGAGAGAAATAATGTGGCATTGATACAAGGAAGGAGCTTACCTTAAATATGCATCTCTTCTACCACCTATAATAGATCAGCACCCAGAAGATCAAAGAAATGCAGGAACAATTCTTTATTGAAGGATTATAAAACTCCTTGCAATTATTCTAAAGAAACTTCTCAAAATAAATCAACATTTTCCTCATCCGATATAACATATGGGAAGAAAGCAAGTTTTTTAATAATAGAATTCTTCTTAATTGATCAGGCTCCTTAAATAATCCATTAAAATGATCAGCCCCCAAAGCCACCAAGTTTTGAAACCCGCAAACAAAATTAACTTGTGAGTCCTGGAGTTTCCATATAGAATTGTTGTTTTTCCTATGATTTACAAAATTACGAAATAACTCTGTGTTATTGTTGCCCACCTCTATGAGGTATCCACTTAGTGAACTTATGACATAGCATGTGCATTCATGGGATATTAAAGAATACCCCTAATTTCACTAGATATTGAAAAATATATCCCAAAATCTTTTTTTTGAACCCCCCTCCCTATACATATTTCCAAATTAAAAACCCCTAATTTTACCAAATGCTACTTTTTATACCCCCCAATACTTATAAATGTCCCCATACCCCACACCCCCCCCAATACGTACATTATATTGACCCTATTTTTCACAATTTAAAAACCCCCTTTATGAATGAATGTGATAAGATATTGGTCAACAAGGTGAAGCCCCCATGCCCACCTCTAACCATAGAGTATGACTCTTAAGACGTCATGTATGCTCATATTCCAATAGTATGGAATGACGACGAGATTCAAGTGTCTTGCACTCTTCCATAACCTTTGGCTCCCTTTGGGAAAAGTGAATATATACATAGATGCTTTCCAAATTCTCCTCAAATTTCCTAAGATCAGTCTCCTCGAACCTCCTTCTCTCTCGGTCCCATGTTGAGACCAATCCCTTCAATATCTTTAAATTTGAGACAAAATGACAACTAGGTGAAGAATCTTCAACCCTCTAAAACTGGTGCCAATTTATTTTAACTAGGGTTTGAAAATCCTCCAGGATTAGCCAAGAAGAATTGAACTTTAAAGGAGAACATGGTCTCTCATCCAAACAACCCAGCACTAAGAAAATAGGAAAATGATCAGAAGCGTGATTTTGGCCAACCCGCGATCTACAACATACTCAATAATATGATGATGGATCAAGAAATGATCCACTTGCTTTGCAATGGCATCCTCCCTGCTTCTATTGTTACTCCACATGGATCTAAGCCTCATGGGTTCCACATCAACCCATCCCTGCCTTTCAAATCTTTCAGTAAAGAAGGAAGTCAAATTATCTTCACAAGCCTTTGACCCCCAAATTCCATACCTGTTGACAGTAAAATTGAGATCTCCACCAATAACAAGTGAATTTTCCCTCAAACACTGCATCCCCAAAATATTGGACTAGAAACTCTCCTTACCATCATATGGACCATATAAATTAAGGAAGAAAAAGCTATGATCTAGCTCCATGCTAAGGATTTTTGTTAGGGTACCTGAGCATATAGAAAAAGAGTTAAATAAATTACAATTTGAGTGACCAGCAGAGTCCACCCCAGCGAAATCCCACCCTAGGAAGAGTTTAACCAACTCATGAATGAAAGACTCACAACCCCCCATGGATTCTTGACTCATTAAAATATTTGAATGATCAATATCAGCAATATGATGGAGGGATAGTTTTTTGTCCCTCCCTCCTAGGCCTCGAATATTAACATAACATAATTTCATGGAGGCCCACTAGATGGGGTTTTACTATCTCTAAGTACCCAAAATATAATATGTTTCCTACCGTGAGAAACCTCGCAAGAGGATATCTCTTTAGCATGTTTGAGAGCCAACTTTCGACCGGCCTGACCTGGATCAAAATATTTGATAACATCTATCCCTAATCCACCCAAAACAGAGGGTGCCCGAGAAGGATCCCAACCTGAAGAATCGGACATAGAACCTGAAGAAGAAGAAGCTCAAGCACTCAGCTCCCGATAGGAGGAACATTTTGAGTCCTTTCCAAGATTGACTATGGGAAAACCCTCAGATAGACCTGATAAACTATCCATAGGAAGAAACAATCTACCAAAAGGACAAGGACCAGATGCAGTTATCTTCTCAACGAAACAAGAATCACTAAGAGAAAGTGCAAAAGAGAGCGATGGAGGAATAGGGTTACTAAACATACTAGAATAGTTTATTGGAGGAGAGATTTTTTCCCAAAGATATTCAATGTTCCTCCATTGATAGGTTGACAATTCAGTGTCATCTCCAATGATGGAATACTTCTCTCTATCCTCTTCCTTTGACTCCTTCAGAACGTCCATTGATACTAGATCTACTTCATCGTGAAATTTGCTTCCTCTGCATTCTATTTTGAGGCTTGTCCCACAAGCTACAGCCTGTTTTCTTCATGAGAGCCATGCATATTTCCTAGAATTGGTGGAGACACTTCCTACCAAGTCTCGATAGTACCCACATGCACCTTCGCATCCATACCGGAGTCAACATGATAATTTTTCATGAAATCTAAGGCACAGTCTGCCATTACGTGTCCAACTTTATGATAACAAGAGAAACGGAAAAGAAAATTAAGATGAAAAAATATAGATTAATAGATACCTTTTACAAAATTCTATTTTGATTACAAAAAGGTGGAAAATACTAGAAAAAGGTAAGCAGGTGGTTTGTGAGAAGTTGCCAAAATTGTGCAAAAAGGATGCCAATGTTGGGGATCAATGTTGACAGTCACTTGATGATTGGATGTAACAAGGTGGAGCTTATGTAGATCCTATGGTGAGTGGCTGAAGTTGATTCAAGCAATCAAAGGTCCCATGATAGGAGACTATTCTGAAATTTGCCAAGACATAAATCTACAGTTGAGCAACGAGAGCATTTGTTGTGTGGCAACGGAAAATTCCTGGAGCACAATAGTTTAGATATTTCTGTAGTAGAATAGGGATTCCAAGAATGATAACAGAAAGGTGTTCAACAAATGAGAAATATTCAAGGAGTATTCTTTATCTGCATCATGGTTGTGGGAAGATCTTGTAACATAGCCGCGGGAAAATTTTCATTGGTAGCAAGAGACACTTGAAATGATCAATCATGGCAGTAGAGATATCTTGTAGCCGAGAGCCCAAAGTATTTGCAGTGTGTCTACCGAAAAGTTGTAACGAGGCAGCAGGAAATGTTCGCAGCATGTCTGCAGAAAAAATTTATGCAACATATCTGCGAGAAGTTCCCGCAACATTTCTGCAAGAAGTTTACACAACTTGGCAACAAAAATTTTGGGTAGAAGAAGAAATATGCATGCTGGAAGAGAAAAATTGTTATTAGGAAAGTTGATGATCTATATTGCTTCCTCTTTTTTCAAAGCAGATAGCATCCGCCAGAAGTTGGTTTTCAGGTGTTATCTGTCTAACTGTAACCTTGGAAGGGTTTTCACAATTAGATTTTTTTTTTAAACATTTGCAATAGTGTTGAAATTTGTAATAATGAATCTACAGTCTCTGGATTACGCTGGCAGTGGGATCCTAATGAAAGAATTTTCAGTGTGGCTACAGGAATATATATAGCGTGGCAATAGAAAAGATCAGTAGAATGGATGCAAAAAAGAGTTGTAGCGAAAAAACGGATCTACAAGAGGGACCTGCAAAATGATACTGAAAATGAAATTTTAGGGAACGTTGATATGTGTGTAGAGAGATGCAAATTTCATTTTCTATAAGTTGGTTTTCAAATGACATTTGTCTAACTTGTAACAAATTATATTTGAAAACCAACTTCTAACAAATGATATCTGATAGATAGGTTGGGAGTTTTCTTGCAGCCAAGTAATTAGAAATATCTGCAAACTATGGGGGTGTTAGTAGATAATGCAAAAATATGCTCATGAGGAAAAGCATCCTCTACAGGACTCACATCACCATGGTCGGTGAGCCTAGAGGGCAAGTCGGCAACGACATTATCCTTTCCAAGGCTATCAAGGATGGTTTTGTCAAAATCCTGAAATAATAACAACCACTTGGTTACTTTGCCATTGGTAACTATTTTTTTTATTAAGTAATGAATGGAAAAGTGATTAGTGTGTAAAAATATTGGATAGCTTGTTATATAATGACAAATTTTATTTATGATTTATATCATAACTAGCAGCAAGAAACTCTTTTTTTGTTACCATGTAGTTTAATTTTGTAGGAGTCAAGTTCTTACTTATAAACTATATCGCATAGGGATTTTTTTCCTCTCATTGCCATAGTTTTGCTACAATGGTAGTGTCTAAAACATCTATAGATATGGAAGGGCAGGGACCAATTTGGCCCTCTTAAGATAGGCGTTGTGGACAATTTATCTTTTAATGCTTCAAAAGTGCATTAACACTCATCAGTCTAGGTGATTTCTACTTTTTTATTAAGTAATGAAAATAAAGGACATGCAATTTTTATAAAGTTCTCAACAAAGCGTCGATAATAACCAGCATGTCCTATGAAGTTATGTACCTCCTTTTGTGTTTTTGGAGGTGGACGGTTGATTATAACCTCAATTTTTGTTGGGTCCACTTTTATACCTACAGGAGAAATATGGTCACCCAAAACAATACCCTTGGTTAGTATCATGTAACATTTTGCATTACAAAGGGACGTGTTTTCCTCTCTACATATTTTTAGCACCTTCCCCAAGTTAGCCAAGGATTCCTCGAGCGTGTCACCATATACTATAAAGTCATCCATGTATACCTTCATGCAGTCATGAATTAAGTCTGAGAATATGTTGAGAACATCCCTCTGAAAGGTGTGAGATCGGAAGAGC
>CBVK0100020228.1:0-40951 GCA_900067695.1 Picea abies
GAATAAGGTGGATGTAAGAAGACCTAATAGAAGCTTCCTCTTCTAGAAGGATCTTCCTCTAGATGCTTCTCTTAATAGACATATTTAGTATAAATAAGGGTCGAGGGTATGAGAACCCTAGCTTGGAGATTATTGTAACAGAGTGTTGCTCGATTGGAGGTTGCCCCCTCGAAGAGGCCTGTGAACATTGCTTTCTGAATCAAAGTGTTATTTATATTGCTCTTCGTATATCGTTTATGTGTATTGTGAAGATTATGCTGGATATTTTACTGTTATTCTACCATTTCTAGCATTTTATTTATGTTCTGCATATTTTATATATCTGGTATCTTGCAGGCCCTTTAATGTCCTTCATGTTGGTGAACTTGGCTGGAAACAAGTCTTGATATTCATGAAGTAGTTATGTGATCTTATCAATAGTGGCATCATCCCAATAATCTCCAACGTTTGTGAGCTTAGGTGCTTGCTCTATTCCAATATTAACTTTCTTGATTTTGATTGGTTGTCCAATAAAAGGTAGTTTGACTCCTGGTCCTTCTATGTCTCTTTGTCCTTATGTTTATGTGATGTTCACATTCCTAGGATCATCCTCTTCCTCAGCATTGATATTGTAACAGCCTTGCAATTTCTAAAGTGGTGCAGTCCATTCATCCTCCTCTTTCTCCAAAGGGAGGTTAGGTGCCTCCTCAAAGACTTTTTGTCTTACAACTTGTAGGGATTGATCTATTGAGGGGTACTGACTTTCAAATAAAAATGTAGGTACAAAGTTCTAAGTCATACCGTACCAATTTGTAGTGGTGAGGTGTCGTTCTGCTTGAATATACGAATTGGTAGGCGTTGTGTCCAAGGTGTTAATGAACTTATGCACCCACTAATGTTGAGGAATGTTGCAGTAGGCCTCCTCACAATTTTTCACATGGTCCTTTGGACAGCTCTGACCTATGTATCGAACTTTGCACCCTTCGGCTTGTTCTGAAAAGCGCATTGTCATCAAAGTGTGACATTGCACCCATTTCACGATGTTCTTCTTGTGTGTTCCCCACCATCTTGTTGGAGTTGCTTTTAAAGCTTCATCCATTACCAACAGTCGTTGTTGTACTGGTACAATTTCTTCAAATTTTGACAAGCATGTTTCTAAATGATTTAAACCATCAAATGTGGGTTACTTATGTGCCAATCCAACGAAATTCCCTAGTCAATATAGCACACCTTCTCGTAGAAACTTCATACATTTTGTTCTACCATTTCTCTAGTGCTTCTTCCAAATCTGATGAGCATGAATTGTCACTTCACCAGCTTAAATTCCCATCTGTTGTAGGATTAATATAATCATGTTGTCTTGTTGTCAATTTATATATGTTCTCTAGTTCATAAGCACAGTCTTCTTCTCTGATGGGTTTTGTGTATCTGCGACCTTCATATAGATCAAGAGTTCCAATGACCCTAAGGCCATCACCTTCAAATGTCATTATTCTTTTCTTTAAGTCAACAACAGTGGAATTGTTGAAATCCCAATCAATTCCTAACATCGCAGGATAAGGACAGTTATTGTCAACTATCTCAATCACCTCGAATTCCACAAACATCCTTACCCCGTCGATGTCCACAGGGACATGCTCCAATCTTCCAAAGGGGATTACTGCCTACAGATTATCCATCATAAGCCTGATAGGGGAATAAATTAACTTAGGTTTTTCCATCAGTGCCCAGGTCTGCTTCATCATAACATTGACTTCTGACCCTAAGTTGAGGACAACATAATCTATGTCATAATCTCCAATCTGAGAATTAAGGTGTAATTCCTTATTGGTCCTTCTCTTTCTGGATACTTGATGTACTGCCTTATGTGGCAGAGGAAATATCTTACCTATCTCATATTGTCTGATCAAATTTTGTAGTTCTTGTATAGCTCTTTCATCCTTAATCAAATTAATGCAAGTACATAAGAATTTCATAAGCTTGCTTACCTATTTTTCTTCTGTGGGAGAAGCAGACTGATCAAATGCCAAAGGCATTCCACATTCTCTCACTTCTGGTTGTGTCTTTGATGAAGAATCTTGATCTCTTCCAAATTGTTTTCTTGCCTCTTCAAATGTTTGTTTTTCTTCTTTTGGATCAAACACTTATGTCTTCTCTGTAGCTCTTCTGACCCTTGATTCTTTTGTATTCTTTCCTCGGTTCACTCTGTCTTCGTCTGTAATAGCACCTCCTCTAGTGATAACAGTGACTCTAGGGTCCTCTCCTCGAGGTTCTGCTAAGATTAATTGTACTTGTTGGTTTCCTCCTCGTATCTCTTGGATCTTTGCTAACAATGTTGGACAATATTCAATAACATGTTCAAATGAGTTGTAGTAGATGCAAGTGGTAAAAGGGTTCTAACAGTCCCTTGCCAAATGTTCTGGTTGTGCACAGTTATAACAAATGATCTAACCTCGACCTTGACCCATACCTCCACCTTGTCCTCTTCCTTTGAATCCACAGTGAGGGTTGAAGTTTCCTCTTACTGGGGAATTAAACTGCGTAGCATTTCCTTCCTGTTGTACTTCACCTTGAATCGTATATGTACTCTTGATCTTTCATGCAAGAGGTTATAGGCCCTACAGTCTTTCTCATCATTCCCCACAGATTTACAGAATGTGCAATAAAGGTTTGTAGGTGTCTGGACATATTTTTGCATGTAATATCATTCACCAGAGCAATGTCTATTTCTACATACCTCGCACCAGGGTAGAGTAACCTGATTCAAAGGGATCGAAGCTCCAGAGGCCAAGTACTCATGAAATAGGGGATAGTGATCCTTATCATGGCCCTCTAATTTACATCTGATACACCAGATGTCTTCTCTTCTATCTTATCCTTTTTCTTTCTTCATATCTGACCTACAGTGATAATCTAGTTAGCTTACTCAAAATTTGACTCATACCTAAGTTGGATTCTCCCATAGGGGCTGATTTTATTTTCATGGTGATATCCAATGCCTCATCCTACGAATCAACCTTCTGTTGCATCAGAGGAAATTTGATGTGTGGTAAGAGGGCAGCAATAAACCATTCCTTGTTTTTCTTATCTGGGATATGAAAACTCAATCAACCTGTCAAGGTCTTAAACCTCTTATCAAACTCCCAAATAGGTTCAGCTACTCTCTGCTTGATTTCTTTCAGTTCAGCAATGCACTGTGACTCTAAATTGGGTTTCTTGAATTCTGCGCTCAACGCAGTCTTGATGGTATTCATCGGTTTAGGTTGTGCAGTCATTGTAGAAAACTTCATATACCAACTTAGTGCACAGTCTCTCAAGGTAGTACTAAACTGATCTCTCTTAACTACTTTGTCATTGACTTGCTTAATGCTCCATACAGCGTCGCATAAAAACCAGTGTTGATCGGGATTTTCAAATCCATCTCCTCTAAAGATAGGTAGCCTCATTTCATCTGCCATAGATATTCCTAGGTTTCTTGACTGAGTATGTATTGAACTACTGGTAACAATGCTCTGAGTGCTCTGGTAACTTTGAATACTCTGGTTACTTAATGTTTTTAAAAAAACAGGAGTATTAATAGTACTTACTTCAATAGTCAGTGTAGTTCTTGAAGTTTCTGATTCTTCTTGGCGAGGTTCTTCAGTATTCTCTTCCTCTACTCCAATGGATCCTAATTGTTCCTCATTCAGTAGATCTTCTTCTTCTCCAATGTAGAACCCTTCATCCTTTGCTAGTGGTTCGTGGCTCTACTCAAACAAGTTTACCATAGGAAACTCTATGAAGGTTCTCCCACTAGGCGTATGTCTAACCTTTATGTCGTTGTCGATGTCTGAGTTCTTGAAAATTAGCCTTTCGATCTAACCTACTTACTATATCTTCAAGATATTCTTCTCATGCAATAGCATCTTGATCTTCAACTTCAAAAAGTGTAAAAATTTTCCTCTCGGTCCCTTAAAAAAATATCTCTTTGCTTGGCTATATGACTCTACTCTGTCAATATCAAACTCGGTAATGTACCCTCCAATAGTGTTATCAAACCAGTGATCTACTTCTCTTGACACGGTGTTATCAACTCTCTTGACCTTCTTGATCAGCACCGACATCCAAACCACAGGTGGTCTAGATATGATCTCAAACTGGGTATATGCTAATATGGCTAGCCACTCGTATATCTCCTTATGAATTCCTCCAAAGAAAATATCGTGTATATCAGTAAAGATATACCTACCCAACCAATCCTTTGTACTAAGGCTAGGGTTCTTATTCTGAGCCTCAGTGAAGTCCTTCTCTTGTTCTTTTATCCACTTCTGAATCTATGTCTTCGATGGAAACCACCTTGACATTCCCTCAAGAAGATCCCTGTCCTAGTAACGGAATCATTTGTTGGCATAGGGGAAGACCCAGGGTTCAAATCTAACAGTGCACCAACAAGCCCTAACTACTGGCCCTTTCGGCAACACCTGCGAAGCAGATGCAGTCTCACCCAAAGTAGCAATAGGGGGTTGCAGGAAACAGGTGTCTACAACTAGAGGAAATGCAAGTGGATTCAAAGGAACAACACACAGAGATCTAGTTATTCTTTATCTCCTTTAGGCCTACTGCACTAGCTATGTGTGTTTCTCTTAAAGGAGATAAAGAATAACTAGAGCTACATCCACAGAAATGTGTTTCTTGATATTATATGAAAACATATAGTTCTATCTGTTCACTTAGCTTGCAGATCTCTCTCTCTTTCTCTTCTTTCTCCCCTCCCTATGCACCCAATTGTTGGGTTGATCTTCGCACCCAGTTGAAGATCTTACAATACAATAGTATTCTCACAATACAATACTCTCCTCACACAACAACAATAATCACTCGATATCAACAATACAATCCTCTTCGAACTCGGAACGACCCCCTCCCAGGTCCTCTAGACCTTTATTTATACATTACAATGACAAACGTCTAGGTGTCAAAACCCTAGATCCCAAAACCCTAGGTCTTAATCCCTAGGTCAACTTGACCCACGTTTTCAGAGCTTCATCGGCCTGTCTTTCCTTCTTTCCTACGAGGTGCTCCAAAGAAACTGTTGGTGGCTTTTTCTACTTGCTAGGTTGTCCATGGTCCATCTTCCTTACTGATCTGTCTTCCTCGATCTTCTCGTTCAACGGCTTGTTTTCCCTTACTTCACTCCTTATTTTCCGTTTCTTTGACCACTTCAACCCAATATTAGTCAATGTGCCTTTCGCGTAGTTTGTACTTCGTCTTTCTTCCTTAATATTCACTTTCTTCCATAACCAAGGGCCAACACTGAGTTTTGAGGACTTCAAATTTTTTCCCTTGCTCTATCTATTGAGGCCATTCTGAGCTTCCTGAGTTTCTTCTGTGAATTCTGAGTTGTCATTAGTCTTCTCTAGATCCTTTTTGGATCACACCTTCCCACTGAGAGATTTTTGGACCACCAAAATCTTTCATCAATCAACAGATAAGTGAGGGAAGAGTTCCCTCACCTTGTCCTTCTCAATCCACTTTCCCTTGCTTGGATGTGTACCCTTTAAGCCTACTCAAATATAATCAACATCACCCCTACGTGAAGTCCTTGTCCTTCTATCTAGGATGATATATTCCTTTAACTCATCCAAGTACTTAGTATCAAACTCATCAACTGAAGGCATTGAAACTTCCTCACCCTGATTCATGATCATGGGAGGCTCAAAAAATTTCAAGTTCTTCACACTTATAATTGAGTATATTTTCATATAAGGTGGAATATCTAGATGAAAAGCATCGGTACCACTTTTCTCCAAAATAGTGAAGGGTCCATAATGGATGGGCCTGAGTTTGTTGCCTTCACCCTTCAATATTTCCTTGTTGATGTGAATCCATACCTAGTCTCTAACCTGGAACTGATGATCAACCCTGCATTTTTCATGCCGATATTTATATTGTGCTTGACTTTTCTCCAATTGTTCCCTGACTTCTTGGTGTACCTATTGGATCCTTTGGATAAACTTGTGGGCTCTGTCTTCATTTCTTTCTTCATTTGAATTGGCATATCTCCCATACATCAAGTCCAAATAAACCTTAGGTAAATACTCAAAACATTTCTCAAAAGGAGAACATTGAGTGGAGGAATGTAAGGCTCAGTTATAAGCATGTTGTACATAGGGTATTTATTCATCCCATAACTTGGGATGCTTGATGTAGTAGCCCTGAAGAAAAAGTACCATTGTTCGGTTAACAACTTTTGTTTATCTCTCAGTCTGTGGATGGAAATCAATGCTCCTCTTCAAGTTGGTGTCCATCATTCTCCACAATCTTGTCCAAAAATCCCCAAGGAATCGAGTATCTCGATCTGAGATAATGGATGTGGGTAACCCAAAGTGAACCCAAACATACTGAAAGAAGAGATTAGCAGTCTGCTCAGCAGTGATATTATTTTTACATGTCATTAAGATACACATCTTGTTAAACCTATCCACTACAACATACAAATAGTCATGACCCCTTTTTGACATTGGTAAACCCCCTACAAAATCCATGGAGATACTTTCACATGGATGGGATGGAACAGGCAGTGGTGAGTATAGCCCCATTTTTCTATTAGTGGGCTTACAAGTAGAACACATCACACACCCCTTTACATAGTTAGTTACAATTGCTTTCATCTGAGGCTAGTAACAAAACCTATGCAGATGAGCCATAGTTTTTCCTACCCCAAAATGCCCAAACATAAGAGAAATGTGAGCTTCTTGTATTACATGGACTCGTTTACTTGTAGGAATGCATAGCTTTCCAAGATGGTAGAGTAGTTTTCCCTGCATACAATAGTTCTCTACCTGTGCACCACAGGTTATCTTCTCATATACTTCTTTAAAATCTTCATCAATGAAATATTTTTCCACATAGCTATCATGAGATAAAGAAGCATTCTTCAAAATAATAGAAGCAGCAATAGGAGGTCTAGAAAGCATATAAGCTACCTTGTTACTCATACCATTTTTGTACTTGATTACCAAATGAAATTGTTGTAGGAAACACATCCATCTATAATGTCGAGATTGTTTCAGTTTGGTCTGTGCTTGGAGATATTGTAAGGGTTGATGATCTATATGTATGATTGTTTCCTTCCCTAGCAAGTAGTGCTTCCATTTCTTTACGCTTTGAACTAATGCATACAACTCTTTATCATATGTAAGATAGTTAACAACAAATTGGTTAAAAATTTCAAAGTGGTAATAGATAGGCTTACGATATTGCATCAATATTTCACCCATGGCGTACCCGTTGGCATCTGTCTCAAACTCGAAGGGTTGTTGAATATTTAGCAGTGCTAATACTGGTGTGGTACTGATCTTTTCCTTCAAAATGTCGAAAGATTTTTGGTGCTTTCCTCCCCACTGAAAAGTGTTCTTCACGTTGGTTAAGGAATGCAAAGGAGATGCTATAAAGGAGAAGTTTGAAATGAATCTCCTCCAATAGATTGCACCTAAGAAGCTCTGTATTTTGGTTACACTTTTGGGCTCAGGCTCATTTACAATTACATCAATATTGGAAGGATCATTTTTTAATTGTCCTCCCCCTACAATATGACCTAAGTACACAAGTGCAGTTTTTTCCAAATTCACATTTGAACAGTTTTACATACAACTTTTCCCTTTGAAAAGTATCCAATACTTGTTTTACATGCCTTACATGTTCATCCCAAGTCTCACTAAATATAAGAATGTCGTCTAAATATACAATCACAAAATCATCTAGAAATGTCATGAATACATCATTCATCACATGCATGAAAGTTGTTGGAGCATTATAAAGCCCAAACGGCATAAATAACCACTCAAACAATCCTCATTTGGTTTTAAAAGGCAGTCTTCCATGCATCATGTTCTGCAACCCTGATCTGATGGTATCCACCGCGCAAATCCAACTTAGTGAAATAAACAACATTCTTTAATTGATTAAGTAAATCATCTATACGAGGAAGAGGGTATCAATTATTCATCGTGATTTTATTTAAGGCCTGGTAATCGACACACATTCACCATGTGCCATCCTTATTTGGCACCATCAAAATCAGAGAACCACAAGGAGATGAGTTGGGCCTGATGACCCCTTGATCCAATAAGCCTTGTACCTGCTTCTTGATCTCTGTCATCTCTACAACTGACATCCTGTACATACCCACATTAGGAAGAGGAGAATCATGTTGAAGATGTATTTCAAGTTTGATTTCCCTCTTAGGAGGTAATCCATCTAGTTCCTGGAAAATATCATCATACTTAGAAACAATATCAATTAATTATTTCTTATGAGAAGGATCACATCCTTGGAAAGCGTCAGATGTTTCGACATCTTTCTCCCTTACGAACATGAGTACATATCTCTTATTAGTGTTTATGAGTCTCTTCATTTGTCCTGCACTAAGAAGTGTTGTGTTTATGAAAAAAGACTACTTTTCTATCATAAAGATAAGGACTCCCCAGCACTATGCCACATATATCAAGTGATACGACATCCAAATCCACTTCATCAATCAACTTTGAAGCAATAGAAAATCTGACCCTACATTGCTTGGTGGCATTAAGTTTTTCTTTATCACATACCCAACCAAGAGGATAAGGCTTTGGATGTGGTTTAGTTTCAAGACCCATCTTTTTGACAAGTGCTTCAGATATCAAGTTTACTTGGGAACCCAGATCAAACAATGTATCTATCTTAGTGTGTTTAGATACAACTCTTATATGAAATAATTCATTCCTATTTCTTTCATCATCGTGAGATTCATTATTGGAATTTGAACTAGCATGAAGGGAATTTTTACCTTGTACTCCAACCATTGTGATATTTCCCTCATCTCCTAAATCGAAACCAAGGTCTTGTTGTACTATAGCAATAGTCTTTGTCTTCCCCTTTCCACCGAACTGTTTCGGTCTCTTCTCTGAATGTAGTTTCCAACAGTGTTCATCATCGTGACCACTTTTCTTGCAATGAGTGCAAGATGGTTTTCCTTTTTCTCTCTTTACAGTGGCGGTCTTTTTTCCCTCCCTTTAAAACTTCTTAAACTTCTTATGTGGGATATTGGAAGGTTTCTTTGTGGGATCTTCTTGAACATGCTTTCCCCTGTTCTCAAGGTGAGTGGTTTGCACACAAACTTCCTCAAGACTAGTGGGGTTAAACAATAGCAAAGTATGATGAATATAACTGTGAAGTGTGTCAATATACTTCATTAAAGTTTCATAAGAATCCAAAGGAATGTTTAATGCAAGAGATTTCTTCCTAAATTCTTCTGTGAAACTTTGTACATTTTGACCTTTACTTTGTCTTAAAGTTTTCCATTCCATCATTGCTTTATGTAAATAACCCAATGGATAAAATTGCTTCCTTATCGTTGATTTAAATTCCTACCATGAGGAAATAAGATTACCACACTTACTTATGTCTTGAATTTTGTTCTCCCACCATACGAGAGTGGTGCCTTCCAACCGAAGAAAATCCAATTTCACTTTAACTTTCTCTTCATCAATCTATTGAACATGAAAATATACTTCAACCTGTCGGATCTAATTATCTAGATTTTCAGGATTAGCATCTCCATTAAACATAGGTAAAGTGAATTTTACATTAAGCTTTAATAATGGTTTCTTAAAAGAAGCTTAATGGCTAGAATGATGAGAATGATGAGAATGATCTAAGGAAGAAGAGTTAGAACTTGATGGTGAAGATGGAGGCTCAGGAGGGTCTCCTCCAGCCCCTTGATTTACTAAAGCATTATCATCAGCTTGTGCTTCATTTTTCTTCCCTTTCTTCTTCATCCTCTTCTCGTAGTCTCCATACATTCACTCAACCTTTTCTGACATGCGATAAAATACCATATGGAATTTTTTCTCATGTTCATCATGCTTGTCCTCTTCTGCCATTTTCTTCCTTCTGGATGCACGGCCAACTTCGGGATTGAAAGTATTAAGAATTATTTCACCTTGCTTATGCTTGGCCCTAGTAAGCATTCACACTCAACAATTCAAGTCAAATATGATTGCTTTGATACCAACATGATCCAGTATCTTTTCATCGAAGTGACTTATAAATAATTGTATTAAATGAGAATAAATTAAAGTGCACCATAAAGAAGGAAAAGTTCAATAATGAAGAGACATAAGCATCAAATATGAACACAAAAAATTGATAACAGAGTTCATCCCTGGTGCACTACGTCTCCGAGTCCTGCTCTCAAATGGGTAGGCCTTTTTATTAACTCAACAAAAGAATTTGGAAAAATACATAAGTATACCTCATTCTAGAATTAAGTTGCAAAATCTTTGCTCAGATCAGAAAACAAATAGCACCACTGAATTTGTGGCCTTGAATTACCCAAAAATGATTGTCTCCGTGCCTCAACCTGATTCTGTCACTTTTAGGCCCAAGATAAATTATGTCTCGATTTTTGTGCCTACACTTGCAATAAATTAATATCAAAATTTCTCGATTTTCATGCCTCCGTTCGTACGGTCACGTGCCCTGGTCTGCCACGGTGCACTAGCGGATTTCAACATTTAAAATAAATCGGTGGCAGATTTTACCAAGTCACATCCCAACCCAAACAGTTGGGTGGACATGAAAAAGGCGGAGTGGATTGGGGAGATCTTGGGGTCGAGCCCGTGGACTCTCATTTTGGTACTCCATTACACTGTTGTGTTTGATATATGGAGCATCCATTTGGCGGTTGGATATACTTGGTAGAGCCTTGGTGTATATGGTTACGTTGGCAGTTATGGTTTCCATTCGGCCAAATATGGTGGAGATTCTACCAACTTTGGCAGATTGGGAATTGGCGTCAACCAACCCTACCATTCTTTTTTTTTGCATTTTTTGGTTGTTGGGCATCCTTGTGCATTTTCACGTTGCCACGTGGTGGCCTTTCATTGGCCCATGTCACCACATTGCACAGAAAACCATGTCATCTCTACCACATCAACCTTCCAGGTGTCTGTACAGTATGCCACATGGTTGTATGGACTGCCACGTGGCACTTTCCCATTGGTCCACGGACTAACCGAAAAAGTCCAAAATCGAGTGACACATGGTAGCCTCTGGTGATGCCACATCACCATGCTAATATCAGCATAACACATATCACCTTCTGTGTGTGCCACATACCATGTACGGATGTTGATGTCATTTGCACTGATGATGACATCAGTGGTACGGATGCTGACTCATTCGTGTTGACTAGGCTAGGTTGACCAAAACTTTGACTACGAATATATTTTGATCTGTAACTCTGTTTGACGATTCGTTTACGCTGTTTGAAAGCCTGCGACGCGCTCTTCGATATGATGCCAATTTCACTGAGTTTTGAGGAATTTGAATTTTTTCCCTTTCTTTGTTTGCTGAGGCTATTTTGAGCTTCCTCAGTTGCTTTTGTGAATTCTGAATTATACTTACTTTCTCTAGATCCTTTTTGGATCAGAAGGTAATGGAGACGACATCATTATATATTCTCCTATAGGTAAAATCCAAAATTTTTCTTATAAGTTGGAATTTGCTTGCACAAACAATGTCACCGAGTTTGAGGCCTTATTGTTAGGCATTGAAAATGCATGTAACATTGGTTGTGGCCACCTTACAGTTTTTGGTGATTCTGAACTTGTTGTGAATCTTGTACGTAAGATTTATTCACTATGCAATAAGTTACTTAAAATTTATACTCAATTTTTTTGGATGTTCATTTCAAATATGTTATCATTTAACATCACTTATGTTAAGAGGGAACTTAATTCAATGGTTGATATGCTAGTTGTTTTTGCATCATCCCCTACCAAGCAGATTTTACCTCAAAGATCTGATTGTATGTTTCAATCTCTATATTGTCCTCACATCCTTGATAACGTAGGATCATGGCAGGTTTTCTCGAGTAATGAAGGCATTTGTGCTTTCATACAAAACAAACCATTTAATCCCAAAGAAACCATATCTATTGAAGATGACAAATTTCCTAAAGGCTTGACTACTCTCGAAAGTTCATTTTCATCAAGTGATGTAGGCAACAAAGAAACACATAAGGAATAGGAGTCGTGTTGGCCCTCAACCAAGTTTTGGAGAACCTTGGTCGTGTTTGACCACTTTTTGGACTTCAACAAGCTAGTCGAAGATGGAGCGCCCAGGCGAAGCGGAGATCGCAGGATCTCACCCCCTTTTTACGAGATTTTTGGGGATTAGGGTTTATGTAACAGGTATGGGATGTCGACCCATGGTTTTACCCATGTTCAAGCCCCATTTGTAATGTATAAATAGATATCTAGGCGATGTAAGTAAGGAGAGACCTAGTAGAATCGTCTTAGTGCGGATCTAGAGGGTTTGTGCATACTTTGTGTTAAGACTTGCAGAGCTAAGTGCAAGTGATTGTAAGAAGCTTGTGTGAAGACTGTGTAAGAAGGCTTGTGTTGTGACCTAACTCGTGGAAGGAGGATCTAGCGAGGTGTGCGCAGATATCTTGTCCTATGCGGGGTTGGTTTTGTGGCTCTATGCATGTAAGAATATTGAGAGAAGATAATAAAGAAGAAGAAGAGTTGGTGGACGTAGCCCCACATTAGGGTGAACCACGTATATCCTGTGTTGTGATTACTTTGTGTTATTGATGTGATTTATGCTTAGTACTGAATATTTATGTATGTTAGATGCATCTGATGAAGTAACTTAGTGCTTAATAACTTGAATAAATGCTATATTTGTTGATGCTATGTGCAAATTGGTTAGATATGCTTAGATCTTGTTGAATATTGCGTTGTTCTGTAATTAGGGTTTTACCTCTGATGTGAATAAAGGATTAAAGACTAATGAATGTTAACTGCTAAGTGATCTGTTAAGTATTGTGATCACAGATCTGTGTCCCAGCTAGTTTTTAGACACTTGAATCCTACAACCCCCTGCCTCTACCTCGGGTGAGACTTCATCTGTTTCATAGGTGTTGGAAAAAGGGTCAGTAGTTAGGGTTTTGTTGGTGCGTTGTTGAAGCGTTGAACCCTGGGTCTGCCCCTGTGCCAGCAAATGGTTTTGTTGCCCTATTGGCCCTCGACCAAGTTTTGGAAAACCTTGGTCGTGCTTGACCACTTTTTGGACTTTAACAGGCTAGTCGAAGACGGAGCGCCCAGGTGAAGCAGAGATCATAGGATATCACCCCCTTTTTACAGGATTTTTGGGGATTAGGGTTTATGTAACTAGTATGGGATATCAACCCATGGGTTTACCCATGTTTAGGCCCCATTTGTAATGTATAAATAGATATCTAGTCGATGTAAGAAAGGAGAGACCTAGTAGAATCAGCTTAGTGCGGATATAGAGGCTTTGTGCATACTTTGTGTTAAGACTTGCAGAGCTAAGTGCAAGTGATTGTAAGAAGCTTGTGTGTGTGTGGACTATGTAAGAAGGCTTTGTGTTGTGACCTAAATCGGAGAAGGAGGATCTGGCGAGGTGCGTGCAGATCTCCTATCCTATGCAGGGTTGGTTTTTTGGCTATGTGCATTTAAGAAGATTGAGAGAATATAACAAAGGAGAAGAAGAGTTGGTGGACTTAGCCCCCCACTAGGGTGAACCACATATATCCTGTTTTGTGATTGCTTTGTGTTATTGATGTGATATATGCTTAGTATTGAATATTTATGTATATTAGATGCATCTGATGAAGTAGCTTAGTTATTAATAACTTGAATGAATGCTAGATCTGTTGATGCTATGTGATAAATGGTTAGATATGCTTAGATCTTGTTGAATACTGTGTTGTTCTATAATTAGGGTTTTACTTGCGATGTGAATAAAGGATTAAAGACTAATGAATGTTAACTGCTAAGTGCTCTCTTAAGTATTGTAATCACAGATCTATGTTCCAGCTAGGTTGTAGACACTTGAGTCCTACAACCCCCCCTGCCGCTACCTCAAGTGAGACTTCATCTGCTTCGCAGGTGTTGTCGAAAGGGTCGGTAGTTAGGGTTTTTTTGGTGCATTGTTGAAGCGTTGAACCCTGGGTCTGCACCTATGCCAACAAGTCAAAAAGGAAAGTTGGTGATACCATTTCATTGAATATTGGGACATATGAATATCCAAACATCATTAAATTAGTTGCCCAATGTTCTGATGAAGAAAAAGCGAAATTCACATAATTACTCCATGAATTTCAAGATGTTTTTGCATGGTCGTATGAGGATCTTCATGGTTTTGATCCTGCTCTCATACATCATGCCATTCCTATCAAGGAAGGGGTAAAACCAGTTAGGAAAAAAAAGTACCTATTAACCCTGCACTAGAAGCCACCATTAGAAAGGAATTGGAAAATTTGTTGAAAGCTAATATAATCTTTCCATTTAACTATTCTGAGTGGGTTTCAAATCTAGTCCATGTTCGAAAAACTATTGGCCAGATCATATTATGTGTTGATTTACATGCATTGAACAGAGCAAATGTCAAGACCATTTTCCACTTCCTAATATGGCAATGATTTTACAACAGGTTGCAAGGTCTCAAATGATGTCCTTACTTGACGGTTTTTCTAGGTATAATCAAATCAAAGTAAAAAGGACTGATAGGTATAAAACCACATTTACCACACGTTGGGGCACATTTGCTTATGAATGCATGCCTTTTGGCGTGTCTAATGCAGGTGCCACTTTTCAAAGAGCTATGAGGATAGCTTTTGACGATCAAATCGGTAAGATTATCCAGGTTTATCTTGATGATTTGACTGTTTATTCTAAGAACTGGTTGGATTAATTTGGTCATCTTAGAAAAGTTCTCATGCCCTGCAGAAAGTTTTGCATTTCTTTGAATCCTTCGAAATCTATTTTCAATGTCACGAAAGGAAAAATCCTCGGTCATATTGTTTCTGATTTAGGGATAAGCATATATCCTGAGAGGATCACCATCATTCTAAACCTTCCTGCCCCCACCTCCAAGAAAGAAGTTCAAGCTTTCATGGGCATTATTAATTTTTTATGTAGGTTTGTTCCTGATTTTGTTGTCATGGTTAAACCACTCCATAATCTTCTAAATCAAGATCGTTCTTTTTCTTGGATAGATGACATCGAGAATGCTTTCCTTAGGATTAATAAAGAGATCAACTCTGCATTGGTTCTAGAGAAACTGGATTTTGAGAAAGACTTTATCATATATACCAATGCCACCGAGGAAGCAATTTTTGCTATCCTCCTACAAAGTGATGACCAAAACAATGAAAAACATGTAACTTACATGAGCTAGAGTTTATCAAACGATGAAATAAAATACTCTTATATTGAGAAACATGATTTTTCTCTTGTCAAGGCTATAGAAAAATTTCGCCATTTTATTTTGGACAAACATACACAGGTAAAAGTCCCTTTTCTTGCTATCAAGTTTCTGCTTTCACAAACTTATGTTTGAGGAAAACTTGCACACTGGCTTGCCAAAATTCAGGAGCATGATTTGACGATCATGACTTTGAAGAAAATCAAGGGATGAGACTTATACCTTCACTTAGCTTGGCAGCCTGAACCAAGTGAAGAACTTGATGATCAAGATAATTCTCTTTCACTTTTATTCTATATTGAAAATCAAAATCTTTCTATAGTTGAACATCCTTGGTATAAAAATTTGGTGTATTATTTGTTGTATCAAAAGTGTCCAGATGAGTTGGATCCTCACCAAAGAGGGAGACTATGCCTTGAATATTTCAAGTATATCATTTTAGGATACTTTTTGTTTGTTGATGGTTTGTTACTTTGATGTGTAAATGATGAAGAAGCACAGAAGTCATTATCTGGAATCCATGGATCATCAGCCTATGTCATTCACATCGATGGCCATTTTTCTGCTAAGGCTACTTCTTTTAATATCATAATAAATGGTTACTATTAGTGTTCGATATTCTATGATTCATATAAATTTGCAAGATCTTGTGATAAATGCCAAAAATTCGTTGGGAAAAAACACCTTTCTGCCATGCCTTTACAACATGTCCTCTCGGATTTCCCTTTTTCTAAATGGGGTCTAGATTTTATTGGTCCTATCAATTCTCCATCTTCTGCAAGGCATATCTTTATTTTTACAACAACTGATTACTTTACTAAGTGGACCGAGGTCGTCCCTCTTAGACACGCACAGGATGAGCATGTAATTTATTTTCTAGAATCTAATATCTTTTCCAGATTCAGCATCTCATTAGAGATCATTACGGACAATGGCCCAACCTTCATTTCTGCAAAATTGACTCAATTTTTGGTTAAGTTAGGGGTCAAACATTTCACTTCATCTGCTTATTACCCTCAGTGAAATGGGAAATCAGAGTCTACTAACAAGAATCTGGTTAGGATCATAAAGAGAATCATAGAAGGAAAACCTCGCCAGTGGCACACGCTTCTCACTTATGATCTCTGGGCAGACCACACAACCACCAAAGCAAGTACAGTCTTTACACCCTTTCAGCTCGTATATGGCCAAGAGGCTATTTGCCTACTGAGCTAGAGCTTTCCTCCTTACGGATGATGTTATAGGTTGAAGAATCAAATTATTCTAATGTTCCCCAAAGGATAAATTCATTGTTAGCCCTGGAAGAACAAAGAATCTTTTCCTTGGAGAAACTAAAAAGAAGGCAAAAATGCTAGCGGGAAAAACACCCCTTTAACTACACCAGGGCTTAAGATGTAGACAAAGCGAATGACTGTCTAAAAGTTAATCTATTTTACTCTACCCCAAACATACCAAAACTAATGCAAAGAAGGAAATAAGAGAAGAGATAGGGTAACTATAACTTTGATCCCACGTCTGGTGATGATATCCTCAAGCTTGGTAGTTCCAATGACTGCACGTCTCCTCCCAAGGTTCATCTACATCCACAAATAGGCAAACAAGGACTGCAAGCATGTTATTCTATTCATGAGTTAGGGTTAGATATTAAATGCTAAGTATAAATCAATGAAAATACACAAAACATCATTATTTGGGACAGGAAAATGTGATTTTTTTATTCATCATACAAAGATTACAACTTACAAACTATGTCAGCCATCGTTCTGCAAACCTAGTTCGAGCTCCTCTTTACCATGCTCCAAGTGCACCTTGAATGGAATTATTCTCTCAACCTTCTGATCACCTCAATGGTGTTGGGTATGTGTTATATACTTTGCATGTGTAGTAGTGTTGAAGTGTATGCGCTAGGCACGCAGGGGGCGGAGCCCCACGCGGGGGGGTTGGGGGGTAGCACCCCCAAAAAAAAAAATTTCTGGATCGAGACCGCATTATATTTAGGTGGTTTTTCATCACATGGTTTCTTTGCCGATGGTTTTCTATTTCTGGTTGAGGAATTAGGGTTTTGGACTAATCCAGGTCATTGGATTAGGGTTTTGGATGCCGCTAGATCCTATATGTATTTTGTATTGTAAACATTGTAACACAATGAATGAATATAGAATATGTTGGTTTTCCCAGTTTGGGTTTCTAGGGGAAAAAGCTCTGTGTAATGTTTGTATTTGCCATTGTATCTTTTTTGTTCTTTTATGAATATCTATGAATATCTATTTACAGTAGATATTGTACAAGGTTAGAATTTACATTTGGTATCAGAACTTTATTGGCTTCAGGGGGATGCCTTTGTGGTCAAGGGTTTGGCTCGCGACTATGATAAGCCTTGTTACAGTGGGAGATCTGCGGTATTGTTTTTCAGGTGAAAATAAATGGCAAGCAATTCAAAGATGGAGATCGAGAAGTTTAATGGGAAAATTTTTGAGCTGTGGAAGCTCAAGATGGAATATCTGTTGGTGGACAGAGATCAGCGAATCACGGTACAGGGACTTTTGCAGATGACTGGAAAAATTTTGATCAGAAGGAAAAGAGCACAATCCGACTGTGTCTCTCTGATTCAGTATTACTGAATGTGTCAGAGGAAGCTACAGCCAAGGATTTATGGTAAAAGTTGGGGAAGTTGTATCAGTCTAAGTCCCTAGTAAATAAACTATTCCTAAGAAAGAAGTTGTATAACCTGAGGATGAGAGATGGAGACTCGGTGGCAGAGCATTTGAATGCCTTCAATACTGTGGTAAGTCAGTTAGTATCTGTTGAGATTAAAATTTCAGATGAAGATAAATGTTTCAGTTTGTTGTGTTCTTTACCAGACTCATGGGATAGTTTGGTTTATGCCATAGGTAGTAATACGACTTCCTTGAATTTTGAAGAAGTGGTCTCATCCTTGTTGTCAGAGGAGATGAGATAGAAGAATATGGAAGGACATAGCACAGACGCATTATTTGCAAGAGGACGTTCCCAAGAAAGAAATAGATCCTATTTCTCAAGTGGGAGATCTAAGTCTAAGGGTAGATCTAAATCTCCAGGAAATTTTGTAAGGGTATGTTGGAGATGTGGAAAAGAAGGGCACTATAAGAAGCAATGTAGATCCAAAGTTAAGAAAAAGAAGGGATCTGGAGAATCTTCTTCTACAGAAGAAAAGACCTCCAAGGAAGAAGGAGGGGATGTGTATTTGGCCTCTTCAAGCACACATGCAGATCATGAGGCATGGTTGCTTGAGTCTGGTGCATCCTTTCATATGACTCCCCACGATGAGTGGTTCTGCGAATATGAAAGGTATGATGGAGGTAATGTTTTCTTAGGTAATGATTCGACAACCAGAATCATAGGAAGAGGAAGGATCAAGTTGAGGCTCATAGATGGAAGGATTAGAACATTGTCTGGTGTTCTGCACATCCCAGGTATGGCCAGAAATTTGATTTTTGTAAGCAAAATGGAAGATGCAAGGGTAAAAACAATATTTGAAAAGGGAACTTGCAGGATGATTCAAGGAGAAATGGTGTTGATGAAGGGAGTTAGGTTTGAAACTCTGTATAAGATTATAGGAAGCACTATTAGTGATGGGTGTAATAGCTCCATTTTTCCTGATATTGGAGTTGAAGAAGAAATAACTCCTACAGTCTCTAGATAAAAGGTTATTTTGTGGCATCAAAGACTGGGGCATATCGAAGAGAAGGGTCTTCGACTACTACATGGTAAAGGTATGGTTGAAGGTATGTCTAACTTCTCTCTGGATTTTGATTTCTGTGAACATTGTCTATATGGGAAGGAGAATCAGGTAAGATTCCCCTCTAGTGCAATGAGGGCAGAAGGAATTTTACAGCTAGTTCACAGTGATGTTTTTGGACCCATGTCAGTCCCATCATTGGAAAAATCTATGTACTATGTCTCATTTATAGATGACTTCTCGAGGAAAACTTGGATATATTTCCTCAGGAATAAATCTAAAGTCTTTGACAGGTTTAAATATTTTAAGGCTCTTGTTGAGAATCAAACAGAGCAAAGAATTAAGGTGATGAGGACAGATAATGGTGGAGAGTTTTGTGGGAATGAATTTGAAGAATTCGGTAAGAAGTGCGGTATAGCAAGGTAGAAGACTACTCCATATACACCTCAATAGAATGGAGTTGTAGAAAGGATGAATAGGATGTTGATGGAAAAAGCAAGGTGCATGCTTAGTGGTGTCGGGTTAGGGAAAAAATTATGGGTAGAGGCAATGGGTATTGCATGTTATCTGGTAAATAGATCACCCTCATCAGTGTTGGATGACAAGACTCCACAAGAGGTATGGACTGGTAAGGAACCTTCTCTCACACATCTTAAGGTATTTGGATGTGATGCATATGTTCATGTTCCAAAGAAAAACAAGAGTAAGTTGCGTAAGAAGGATGAAAAATGTATCTGTATTGGATATAAAGATGGTCTCAAAGGTTATAAGCTTTGGAACCCAGAAACTAAGAAGGTAGTGTATAGACGAGATGTGGTATTTAGAGAAATGAAGGATGTTGTTAAATAGGAAATCCTACCAAATAAGGAAGAACCAGAGAAAATAGAGTTTGATTTAAATGATGATGAATCTAAATCTACAGAAGAACATGAATCAAAAGAAGAAGATCCTCATACTCTAGTATTGACGAGATCAGATTGAGAAAGAAGTCTACCGGAAAGGTATAGTCCATCTGATTTCCATTCAAATTTTTCTTTGTCTATTATTGATGATGATCCTAGAACTGTCAGGGAGGCAGTGGATTTAGAGGATGGAAATCTATGGAAAAGGGCCATGGAAGAAGAAATGGCATCTTTGGATAAGAATGAGGCTTGGGATCTCGTGGAGTTGCCAACTGGAAGAAATCCCATTGGCAGCAAATGGGTATTTAAAAAGAAGTTGAATGCAGAAGGAAAAGTGGAGAAATACAAAGCTCGATTAGTAGCAAAGGGTTATTCCCAGGTTGAGGGAATTGATTTTGGTGAGATCTTTTCTCATGTTTCCAAGTTAACCTCCATAATATTTATGTTATTTGTTGCTGCTGCATTTGATTTTGAAATAGAACAAATGGATGTGAAGATATCATTCCTTCATGGGGATCTGGAAGAAGAAATCTTTATGAAGCAACCAGAAGGTTATGTTGTGAAGGGAAAGAAGGCGCTGGTATGCAAGCTGAAAAAGTCCCTGTATGGTTTAAAAAAATCACCAAGAATGTGGTATCAAAAATTTGATACTTATATGATGGGACTTGGCTTCACAAGAAGAAAAGAAGATCATTGTGTGTATTTTAAGTTAATTGGTGATCATTTGATTTATTTGGTATTATATGTAGATGACATGTTGATGATAGGAAACAACAAGGAGATTATCCAGGATGTGAAAACTCATTTTTCCTCTAAATTTGACATGAAGGATATCGGTGCTTCAAATTTCATTTTGGGCATGGAAATTAAAAGAGATCGGAAAAGGAGGAAACTCTGGTTAAATCAGAGAAAATATGTCGAGACAATATTGCAGAGGTTTAATATGCAGGAATGTAAACCGGTCAAGGTTCCTATTCTTGTTGGTGTAAAGTTATCTATGGATCAGTGTCCCAAGACACATGAAGAAGAGGAGGACATGTCTCATGTTCCATATGTGAGTGCAGTTGGCAGTTTGATGTATGCAATGGTCTGTACTAGACTAGATATTGCACATGCAATGGGAGTTTTGAGCAGGTATATGTCAAAACCAGGGAAGGAGCATTGGACAACAGTAAAAAGGGTTTTCAGGTATTTGTGTGGGACTGCTATACATGGATTGTGCTACGAAGGAAGACCGAGATTGGACAGAGTGGTGGATATACATGGCTTTGTGGATGCAGACTGGACTGGAGATTTGGATCGTAGGAGATCTACAAGCGGGTATGTGTTTAACTTGTTTGGAGGAGAAATAAGTTGGATGAGCAAAAGACAGGCTGTAGTGGCACTTTCAACTATAGAAGTCGAATACATGGTAGCCACTCATGCAAGTAAGGAAGCCGTATGGTTACAAAGATTGTGTTCAGGTATTGGGTTGGTAAAAAAAGTTGTAAGGATAGAGTGTGATAGTCAGAGTGCAATTTTTCTGGCGAAGAACCCTGCTTATCATTCAAAGACAAAGCACATTGATGTTCAAAATCACTTTGTGAGAGACATGATTGAAGAAAAGAAAGTATCACTGATGAAGGTGGATACTTTGAAGAATGTTGCAGACTCATTAACAAAATATGTGAGCACTGAGAAGTTCTCTTAGTGTAGAGGATCCATGGGCATTGTTGTCTTGGATTGTTGACTATGTAACCCTATAACCCCCTGTATGCAAAGAAAACAACAAGTGGGAGAATGTTGGGTATGTGTTATATTCTTTGCATGTGTAGTAGCAGAGGAGCATATGCGTTGGGCGAGTAGGGGGATAAGAGGGGGGGCTGCTAGGCCCCCCCTCTGGAGGTGCAGGGGAGTGGAGCCCCCCACATGAGAGTTTGGGAGCAACGCCCCTGAAAACAAAATTTTCTGGATCGGGACCGCATTTTTGGGACTGCATTATATTTAGGTGGTTTTTCGGCACATGGTTTCTTTGCCAATGGTTTTCTATTTCTGGTTAAGAAATTAGGGTTTTGGACTAATCCAGGTCATTGGGTTAGGGTTTTGGATGCCGTTAGCTCCTATATGTATTTTGTATTGTAAACATTGTATCACAATGAATGAATATAGAATATGTTCGTTTTTCCGGTTTTGGTTTCTAGGGGAAAAATCTCTATGTAATGTTTGTATTTGCCATTGTATATTTTATGTTCTTTTCTAAATATATGTTTACAGTAGATATTGTACAAGGTTAGAATTTACAAATGGAAGGGAATGGGTTGAATGGAGAAATAAGAGGATGATGAGAGAATGTTGAGGAAATATCTCACAAAAGGCAGCAAAATCTTGGGCAAGGAGGGGTAGTGAAATTGGGCGGAGTTTCACTTTTCTTATGCTTGGATGTGAAATGAGACCCCAACACCTCCTTTTATATGACAAAAGGATGGTTATTTGGTTGGGTGATGGGCTCTAGTAGGTGTATTAGTTGGGAAACTTCCAATAGCCCATGAATTTCAACGAATTCCTTGCAGCTTTTGCAAGTATACGCAGGTTGTCTAGTATGCAACAAGTGTATGTATGTGGGTTGTAGTGGTGCAGCAATCGTATGTATGCAGGATGTAATGGTCCAGGGCACGTACATCTTCTAAAAAATGGTTTTTTAAGAAGAGCTTCTCAGCAGTGCTTTGGAAAAATATGCAAGTAAGAGGGCCAAGGCCATGTATGCATGAGTACGGAATTTTAGGGCTATAACAAATGCCCCCTAATGTGTGAGGTCAGAAGAGAAACTGATGGTCAAAATACATTACAATATCTTCACCAATGTACGAAATTGAGTGAGCTTGGTACCAGAGTTTGGGAGGTGCCATCTGCAAAACAATAATTGTCTCTCTGAGGTGGGCATACCCATGCTTGGGATGAACTAAATCATGGTTGCCAATCAAAGACACTACAGAGACACTAGTTTGTCTTTGCGAGACACTACAGAGACACTAGTTTGTCTCAGGTGTCGATTCACAAGATCACTATTTTGTCTTTGCGTGTGATCTTACTGTTGATTGGGCAGATTACTGGATCTGCGGCCCTACATCAGACCTATCAAGAACATATGCATTGTGCCATTCAGTGTCAAGAGGCACATATTTTTTACTGGAGTATGACCATGTTGATGTGCATGAAGAGACAGCTGACAGACTATCAGCAGCATACCAACAAGAAATTCAGGTTCGGTACAATTCTATGTTCCTTTTTCTTCGAGAGGGTACCCAGTCTCAGTCCCATAGAGACAATACAGGGGCATGTGGCCTCCTTCCCAGCAGTATCCAGGTGGGCATCATTATTTCCATGACAGGGTGGAGGGAGGACCATAGAGGCCTTCAACAAAAAAAAAATTGACTGGTGGGAATGACAGATTTCGGCAATCGAGGATTACCCTTACGTCAGGATCAACTTTTCCAGAGATCTAGATATGCCCATGCCTCCCGGTGAGGAGCGAGGCGAGATAGGTAACATGATTTTAAAGTTATTTATTTTTTAATTGTTTTTATATATATCATTTTTATATGTGTATAGAGTACTGACTCTTGTGTATCTGCTATGTATAGATGTGGGACCTGTACACCCAACAGGCTTTGCGAGGACTCGGCGACGTCCTCGACCAGAGGTAGGACCAACAACAGTCTAAGGACCAGAAGTTGCAGGGGCCCCCTTAGCCAAAGAGGTTGAGAGATTTTTGAGATGAGTGGAGTGCAACCTCACTACAGTCACTCGCACCGTACCCATGGCTAAGACCAAGTATCTCTTGCGTTCTATTCATCCTCATGTAGTAGGGTTTCCACAAACATGGGCCTAGCTATTTCGTCGTTTGGCTAAGGCCATTGTGCATTATGGCAGGGCCAATAGGACCTGTGCTTAGATAGGATAGACCTTTGATGTGTCAAGGGAACTTTTTGTACATGTATTTTTTGAGGGCATAAGCCCAACAATGTATACTAAACACTATTTTTTGAGGCATTCGTGCCCACCTATGTACTCATGAAACTTTTTGACATATATATATATATATATATCTTTTATGTCTTATGGATTACATATTTTACAAATGTATGTACATGTGTATGTGTGTGATTTTCTTTTTATATGTGTGCAACATGCTAATCTAATATTTGATTAGCTAGAGTATATGTCATATGATTAAATCTCCTGGGAACATGGATATACGTAATGTAATCGAAATAATGTTCTAAGAGATGTACCCTAAGGAAATGTCGGTGCAAAGTGGGATCATAAATGTAGTAAACTCCATTTAACTGGGACACAACCAACTGAGAATCTAGGTAGACCCAGAGGTGATAAATTCCATGCGACAAAGATTCACAAAGAAATTATATCATTGCACTGTATTTGGCAACATTATTTGTAGCGTCACCTATACAAATACCTCCGGAAGATAGAAACTAGCCTCCAGGTGTGAAAATCACCCAAGCTATGGATGCAAGCCTCCGAGTGTGTCGGTTAGCACCGTCCGCGAACCCAAAATACACCTCTAATTCACTTGACATCTTCCATAGTGAAAAACAAGACATAAATAACTACACATCCACAAAACAAAAAAGACAAAAATTGTGTAAGAAGATATACATATGTACAATAAGTCACCCACGTGACCAACCTAAGAGTGATACTTCTTTAGTTAGAGCCCATTTCTAGGCTCCACCAAGGCATTTCCTTCAAAATAAACCAGACGGTAAGCGCCCTTCTTCAAGACCTATTTCACAATGAACAGTTTGAACAACATGGGTTTGAACTTACCTACCACCAAGGGATCTTTGCCTTGATCATAGACCAGGACAAGACTGCCTTCAGAGAAAATCCGAGGACGGACCAACTGACCGTACTGACACTTGACTCATTACTTATGAGCTTCATTGGCTAAGGCTGCGTCATGACACTGCTCATCGAGCTTCTTGAGATATAGTAAGCATTCCTCAAGCTGTGAAGTATCCAGCAATAATTCCACTACCAACTTTAAAGAAGGAATCTGACACTCAATAGGTAAGACTTCTTCCAGCCGGTATACAAGTTGAAAAGGTGAAAAAATGGTGGCAGTATTCACAGACGTTCAGTAGGCCCACAATGTTGAGTACAACATCAAATGCCAATTTGATGTGGAAGAATTGATCGTCCGCTGAAGAATAGTCTTGAGACTTATTCACAACTTCAACCTGACCATTCACTTGTGGGTAATAAGGTGACGAATGTTCTTGCCTAAAACCGATATTTGATGTTAAATCATTCATCATTTTGTTTTGAAAGTGAATTCCATGGTTAGTGACAATCTCCTTCGGGATGTCGAACCTTGCTACTATCTGATTAAAAATGAAAAGAGTCGATGTTTCACCATCATTGTTAAATGTTGGCATAGCTTCGACCCACTTTGTGAAGTATTCTACTACTACGATGATGTAACGATGCCCCTTAACTAAGGTTGGGTGACATGTAGTCAAATCAATCCTCCACTTGGTGAAAGGACCAACAACAATGATAAGAAACATAGGAGCAGGATGTGCCCACGTCTTCCGATAGAATATCTGGCACAGGTGGCACTTCTTGACCACCTCAACACAATCCTTGATGAACAAGGGCCAAAAAACCTGGACGTAGAATCTTTTTGGATGTTTCCAACCTAGACAAATGACTGCCACATGCTCTAGTGTGACATTCGTTCAAAACGAGCTCTCTTTCTTCATGGATAAGACATCGGCGAAGAATCCAATCCACGCCTCGATGATACAAAGTGTCATCAAGTATGAGATAGTTTCATGCCTGATGTCGAATGCATTGATGCTCATCATGGGAAGCAAAAGTGGGGCACTTCAAATTCTGGAGATAGACTATTATATCTCCATACCAGGGGTCCAAAGATGCAATTAGAAAAATATATCCTTTGATAGGCAATTCTTCGGGCATGATACCACTAGACTCGACCGGAAGTTCTGAAATGAGTTCGAGAAAGACCAGTGACTTTTTGGATTTTTCAGAAACAAAGTCCAAGTCAAACTCTTGTAATATTCCTATCCATCTACTACTATTTCCACCAATGACTCGTCATGTTAACATGTATTGAAAAGGTTTCACAACGGCAAGGACAGTGGTCTTGTGAAGAAAAATGTAGTGACGGAGCCATTAGACAGCATGAACTGCTGTCAAAGAAAACGTCGAAATGTGAGAATAGTTGAGTTCTGGCCCAACCAAGCCTCGGCTAAGGTAATGTAAAATGTGCTCTTCGAGCAGATCATCTTCTTGAACCAATACCATGCTGATGGTTGACTCCACAGCAGCCAAATACAACAAGAAATATTTGTTATAATCGGGAGGCTGAAGCAGAGGGGTAGACGTTAGGGTGGGTTTCAACACTTCAAAGGATCACTGAGCAGCTTCATCCCAATAGAAAGGAACCCCTTTTTTATAGAGACACATAAAACCTTTAGTGATCTCGACGTAATTCGCGACAAAATGCTAAAGAAAATTTGCTTTCTCATGTAAGCCCTGAAGTTGGGGTATCGTGCACGGGGGAGGAAATTGAACTATTGCCTCAACCTTGAGAGGATCGACCATGATCCTTGTTGTTGAAACAATAAAACCTAGGAGATGACCTTATGTCATGCAGAAACTGCACTTGTTAGGATTCAAGCGAATCTGACAGTAGCAACATCATTCAAATATTAGTCGAAGATGAGTAGGATGATCACATATCTTGCAAGAGCGTGATGCTAGATCATCAAGATATGCCTCAAATATATGTCTAAGGTAGTGAAAAGTAAATGACATGGCTCGCTGAAAGGTATCTCTAGCATTCTTCAAGCCAAACGGCATCTTACGATACGCAAATGTGTCCCAAGGATAAATAAAAGTTGTTTTACGTCGATCCTCGGGTTTGATTTGAATATGATTGTATCCTGAGAAACCATCCATGAATTAAAAGACCTCGCAGCCTATGCATTCATCGACAATATGATTGATGAACGGGGTGAGAAAATTATATTTCAGATAGGGCTTATTCAAATCACGGAAGTCCATGCACACACGAATCGTCCCATGTTTCTTGTTAACTAGAACTAGGTTTGACACCCATTCTGTCAACTGTACAGGGTAGATGAAACCATCTTTGAGAATTGTTTCTACTACTGCCCTAATTGTTGCCACTTTTTGAGGATTTACCAGATGAAGCTTCTATCAGACCGGCTTGGCATCAGGATAAGTCGTAATTTCTTGCTCGACAATTTGTGGGTCAATGCTTGGCATTTCCTCGCAAGACCAGGAAAAAATGTCACAGAATTCCTTGAATAACTCAGTGTAAGTTCAAATCTCTTCGGGGCAGCAGTCTACTCCGACAAAAACATTGTCACCCCTTAGTTATGGAAGAAAGCGAATATTACAGAAGAAAAGGTGTAACGTGAACTGCGTGGAAGGAAGGCTAACTGAGATCATGTCGAAGTGGTTAAAGAAGCAGAAAAGATGGACCGAAGTCCAAGAGATCAAGTCATTGGATGAGGAGATCGAGGAAGACAGATTAGTAAGGAATATGGATCATGGGAAACTCAGCAAGCGAAAAAATCCATCGGTAGATGCTTTGAAGAACCTCGCAGGAAGGAAGGAAAGACGGGCTGGCGAAGCCCTAAAAATGTGGGTGAAGTTGACCTAGGGTTTTAGACACCTAGGGTTTTGGTATCTAGGGTTTTGACACCTAGGCTTCGGCCTAAGGATGTCCAAGATTCAGTGTAATGTATAAATAAAGGTCAAGAGGACCTGATATGGGTTCGAGTATGTGATGATGAGTGATTGTTGTTATTGTTGAGAGAGAAGTATTGTGTGGTGAGAGAAGTCTATGTTGTAAGATCTTTTGTTGGGTGCAAAGATCAACCTTGCAGCTGGGTGCGCAGGGAAGGGAGATAGAGAGAAGAGAGAAAGTGAGAGATCTGCAAGCTAAGAGCGCAGATAGAATGGTAAGCTTTCACCTAATATATTATAAATCACAGTTATGTGGATGTAGCCCTAGGGAGAGGGTGAACCATGTATATCCTATTGTTGTGTGTGATTAGTGTTGTGTTCTTTGCTCTGTTACTCTATTGTTGCATTAGCATGTTAGATCTGATATATAACTGTGCGAAGTAGGTTTATGCTTGGAAAGAATAATCTGATCTTCGTGTGTAGTTGCCTTGATTCCACTTGCATTTCCTCTGGTTGTAGACACTTGTTTCCTACAACCACCTATTTCTACTTCGGGTGAGACTGCATCTACTTCACAGGTGTTTTCGAAAGGGCCAGTAGTTAGGGCTTGTTGGTGCACTAGTAGAGTTGAACTCTGGGTCTACCCCTATGCCAACAAACAGTTTTGTTTCCAGGATCGGGATCTTCTTGAGGGAATGTCAAGGTCGTTTCCATCGAAGACAGAGATTCAGAAGTGGATAGAAGAACAAGAGAAGGAATTCGCAGAAGCTCGGAATAAGAATATTAATATTAGTACAGAAGACTGGTTGGGAAGGTATAACTTTACTGATATACGTGATATTTTCTTTGGAGGAATTCATAAGGAGCTATATGAGTGGCTGGCCAGATTAGCAGATACCCAGTTTGAGATCAAATCTAGACCGTCGTTGGTTTGTACATCGGCGTTGATAAAGAAGGTCAAGAGAGTTGATAATGCCATGTCAAGAGTAGTAGATCACTGGTTTGATAGTACCATTGGAGGGTATGTCACCAATTTTTCTATTGACAAGGTAGAATCATATAGCCAAGCATAGAGATATTTCTATAAGGGGCCAAGAGGAAACTTTTTACACTTATTGAAGTTGAAGATCAAGATGGTGTTGCATGATAAGAACATCTTGAAGATACAGTAGTGGGTTAGATTGAAAAATCTAATGTTCAAGAGTTCATACAGTGATAACAACACAGACGTTGGACACACGCGCAGTGGGAGAACCTTCTGAGAAGTTCCTCTGGTGAACTTGTTCGAGCAGAGTCACGAACCAACACAAGAAGAAGGGTTCTACAGTGGAGAAGACGAAGAGTTGTTGAACGAGGAACATTCGGAGTCTGCTAGGGCAGAGGAAGAGAAGACTGAAGAACCTCACCGAGAAGAGTCTGAAACTTCAGGGACTACATAGACTGTTGAAGTAAGTACTATTACACCCCCTATTGTTTTAACAGCATTAAGCAACCAGATTAACCTAAGTTATCAGAACACTTAGAGAACTGGTACAAGTGGTTCAGTGCATACTTAGTCAAAAACCTTGGGAAGATCTATGGTAGATGAGATGAGGTTATCGACCTTTAGAGGAGGTGGATCTGAATATCCTAACCAGCAATGGTTTCTATGTGAAGTTGTATGGAGCATTAAGAATGTCACCGATGAAGTTGTTAAACGAGCTCAGTTTAGTACTACCCTGAGAGATCATGCACTAAGTTGGTACATGAAGTTCGTCCAAGGAGTTGTCCAGCCGAAACCATTGAACGAGATTAATACCGTGTTGTTTTTTTAATTCAAGAAACCCAAGTCGGAATCGCAGTGCATCACAGAGTTGAAAGAAATCAAGAAGAAAGTAGTTGAACCAGTTTGGGAGTTTGATGAGAGGTTTAAGACCTTGAAAGGTCATTTGAGTTTTCAGATCCCAGACGAGCAGAACAAAGAATGGTTCATTGCTTCCCTCTTACCACACATCAGAGTCCCTCTAATGGAGCAGAAGATTGCTTCGCAAGCTGAGGCATTGGAGATCACCATGAAACTAGAATCGACTCCTATGGCATAATCCAGCTCAGGTATGAGTTAAATCTTGAGTCATCTAACTATCTTATCACCGCAGGTTGAAGATATGAAAAAAGATAAGGGAAAAGATAAGATAGAAGACATTTGGTGCATTAGATGCAAATTAGAAGGCCATGACAAGGAGAATTGTCCCTTGTTTCATGAATATTTGGATTCTGGATCTTCAAGCCCTTTGAAGCAAGTTACTCTACCTTGGTGCCAGGTATGTAGAAATAGACATCGCCCTCGAGAATGTTATTACATGCAAAAGTATGTTCAGACACCTACGAACCTCTACTGCACATTATGTAAATATGTGGGTCACGATGAGAAGGATTGTAGAGCTTACGACATTTTGCATGAAAGATCAAAGGATATCTACAAGATTCAAGGTGAAGTACAACAAGAAGGCAACATTACATAGTATAACTCCTCGGGAAGAGGAAACTTCGACCCTCTTGGTGGATTCAGAGGAAGAGGACGAGGAGGAGGCATGGGCCGAGGTCGAGGTCAGATAATTTGTTATAATTGCGCACAGCCAGGTCATTTGGAAAGGGATTGTCAAAACCCTTGTACCACTTGCAGTTACTGCAACTCATTTGAACATGTCATAGAATATTGTCCTGCATTGTTAGCCAAACTTCAGGAAAGATGAGGAGGAAACCAACAAGTACATCTAATCACAGTAGAACCTTGTGGACCAGATCCCAAAGTCGTTGTTATCACTAGAGGAGGTGCTGCTATAGGAGAAGACAGGGTGACCCCAAGGAAGACTACAGAACAATCAGGAGTCAGAAAAGTTGTAGAGAAGACACAAGAGTTTGATCCAAAGAGAGAGAAGAAGACATTTGAAGAGGAAAGAAAATATTTTAGAAGAGATCAGGCTTCTTCATCAAAGGCACAACCAGAAGTGAGAGAATGTGGAATTCCCCTGGCCTTTGATCAGTCTACTTCGCCTGGAGAAGGAAAAAAGGTATGTAAGCTCATGGAATTCTTATGCACTTGTATTAATTTGATAAAGGATGAGAGCATTGTATAAGAGCTACAAAAATTGATCAGATAGTATGAGCTAGGAAAGGTAGATCCTCTATTGAATAAAGTAGTACATCAACTATCCAAAAAGAGAAGGACAAATAAGGAACTACACCTTAATGCTCAAATTGGAGATTATGATATAGATTATGTGGTCCTCAACTTAGGGTCGGAGGTCAATGTTATGACGAAGCAGACCTAGGCACTGATGGGAAAACTTAAGTTGATTTATTCCCTCATCAGGATTATGATGGCCAATCAATAGGCTATGAGCCCCTTTGAAATACTGGAACATGTCCCTATGGACATCGATGGGGTCAGAACATTTTTGGACTTCGAGGTGATTGAGATAGTCGATGATAGATGTCCTTGCCCCACGTTGTTACGAATTGATTGGGATTTCAACAATTCTATTGTTGTTGACTTGAAGAAAAGAATAATGATGTTTGAAGCTGATGGCCTTAGGGTCATCGCACCTTTGGATACTGATGAAGGTCCCAGATACACAGAGCCCATCAGAGAAGAAGACCATGCATATATGTTGCAGAATATATACAAAATGACAGCAAGACAGCAGGATTACATTAATCCTACAGCAGATGGGAATTTAAGCTGGTGAAGTGATAGCGCATGTTCATCAGACTCAGAAGAAGCACTGGAGAACTGGAAGAATAAAATGTATGAAGTATCTACACGAAGATGTGCTAGATTGACCAGAGAATTTCACTGGATTGGCACAACAGTACGTAATTTACCCACATTTGATGGTTTGAGTCACTTAGAAACTTTCTTACTGGAATTTAAGGAAATTGTACCAGTACAATAGAGACTGTTGGCACTGGACGAGGCTTTGAAAGCTACTCTAGCAAGATGGTGGGGAACACATAAAAGGAACATCGTGAACTGGATACAATGTCACACTTTGATGACAATGCACTTTTCAGAACAATTCGAAGGATGCGAAGTTAGGTACAGAGGTCAAACTTGTCTAAAAGACCATGTACGAGGTTGTGAGGCAGCCTGGAGCAACATTCCTCAAGAGAAGTGGGTGCATAAATTCATCAATACTCTAGACACAACACCTATCAGCTGGTACCTTGAAGCAGAACTATGCCTCACCACTGCAGATTGGCAAGGTATGACTCGGAATTTTGTAGTTACATTTTTATTTGAAAGTCAACACCCTCTGGTAGATCAAGCTTTACAGGTTGTAAGACAAAGTATTTGAGGAAGCACCTAGCCTCCCTGTGGAGAAAGAAGAGGATGAATGGACTGCACCTCTTCATAAATTGTAAGCATGTTACAATATCAATGTCAATGAAGATGATGATCCTGGGAATGTGAAAATCGCAGAAACAGAAGGACACAGAGACATAGAAGGACCAGGAGTTGAACTACCTTTTATTAGATAGCCAATCAAAATCAAGAAAGTTAATATTGGAATAGAGCAAGAACCTAAGCTTGCTAATGTTGGAGATTACTGGGATGATGACACTATTGACAAGATCACGAAGTTACTACACGAATATCAGGACTTGTTTCTGACCAATTTCACTGATATGAAAGGCATTAAAGGACCCATGGGAGAGATGAAGATCCCCTTGAAACCAGATGCAAGGAAAGTTAAAAAGAGACCTTACAAATTGAACCCTAAATATAAGGAGAAAGTGAATATTGAACTAGACAATGCTGGAAGCAGGAATCATAGAACTTGTTGAAGAATGAGAGTGGATTAGCCCTATGGTGGTTCAGGATAAGAAAACAGGAGAGATCAGAATCTATGTAGATCTCAATAAGTTGAATGATGCATGTCTACATGATCCATTTCCTACACCATTTACTGACGAAGTGTTAGATAACGTGGGAGGACAGGAAGTCTACTCCTTCACCGATGGATTCTTAGGATACCATTAGATCATGATTGCCAAGGAATATTGCCATAAGACCACATTTGCAACAGAATGGGGATCCTACCAATACATAGTGATTCCTTTTGGATTGAATAATGCACCAGCCATCTTTTCTAGGGTGGTAGTCGAAGCATTCAAGGATTTTTTACACAAATTTCTGGAAGCATATTTTGATGATTGGACTGTTTTTAGCTTATTAAAAAACCATATTGAATGCTTAAGACTAATGTTGGATAAGTGCAGGCAATGTCAGATTGCCTTGAACCTAAATAAATGCATCTTATTTTCTCCCTTTGGAGTGTTGTTGGGCCATATTGTGTGTAAGTTGGGGTTACTGGTAGATCCATCTAAGATTGCCATTATTGTTGATTTACCCCCTCATACTTCAGTCAAATAGCTACGCACTGCGCTAGGACATAATGGATACTACAGGAAGTTCATTAAGGGCTATGCACAGATTACAGCACCTATGGAGAAGCTTCTAAAGAAATATTGTCATCTTCAATGGACAGAAGAATGTCAGCAGAGCTTTGACTCACCGAAATAGAAAATGGTTACTGCACCTATTCTGGTTTTTCCAGATTGGAGCAAGGAATTTCATGTGCATGTCAATGCATCTTCTATTGCACTAGGAACAATGTTAGCACAACCAGGAGCAGGATATATTTACCACCTGTTAGCCTTTGCTAGCAAGAAGCTCTCAACAGTTGAGATAAATTACACCACCACCAAGAGAGAAGGTTTAGCCATGGTGTATGTGCTGCAGAAGTTTCATCACTACTTGTTAGGAGGACACTTTAAGATGTTCATTGATCACTCCACGCTAAAATACCTAGTCAACAAGCCAGTGTTGGGGGGAAAGGATATGCATATGGCTTCTGTTATTTCAGGAATATGATTTTGAAATTGTGGTGAAACCAGGAAGGATGAACAAGGGATCTGACCATTTGTCTAGGTTGGAACATGGAGAGGAACCTACTATTTTGGAGGATACACTACCAGATGCACAGTTGTTGGCCATTATAAAGTTTGATGATCACTTCGCCGAGATAGTTTAGTTCCTATCAACAGAAATAGCACCTCGCGAATACACAGTCATTCAAAAGAAATAGTTGGTAGTGTGTGCTGCAGATTTTTCGCTTATAGATGGACATCTATATAAGATGGGACCTGATGAGATCCTAAGAAAATGTGTTATGGGGGCAGAACAGCCATTGATTTTAGTAGAATCTCATGAAGGCATTGCAAGAGGACACTACGTAGGAAAAGAAACAGTGCAGAAAGTTCTTAGAGCTGGCCTCTGGTGGCCCACTTTACACAGAGATGTTAAAGAATACTACAGAGCCTGTGGTGTATGCCAAAGAGTTGGGAAACCTTCCAGAAGAGATGAAATGACGTTAGCACCCCAGTTAACCTTACAAGCATTTGAGAAATGGGCCATTGACTTCATGGGACCTATAACCCCACCAGGGAAGCACACAGGATCCAGATACATCATCACTGCAACAAAGTATTTGACCAAATGGGTAGAAGCAAGAGTAGTTAAGGACTATAGTGAAACTACAGCTGTGCATTTCATATTTGATGATATCATAACCAGGTTTGGATGCCCAAAGATTCTCATGAGTGATCAAGGTACACATTTTATTAATAAGACTATTGAAGCCTTGACTCGGGAATTTGAAGTTCACCATCAGAAGAGCACTCCTTACCACCCACAAGCGAATGGGATGGTTGAAGCTTTCAACAAGATCTTTGAGACAGTGTTGATGAAGATTTGCAATGTAAATAGAGATGATTGGGATTTGAGAGTACCAGCAGTGTTATGGGCCTATAGAACTACTTGTAAGAAGTTGACAATGCAAACTCCCTTTAAGTTGGTTTATGGCCTAGAAGCAGTTGTACTCATGGAATATTTAGTTCCTAACTTAAGAATTGCAACCTTTACAGATATGGATAATATTGGCATTGTTCAAGAGAGGCTAGCACAGTTGGTCGAACTAGAAGAAGATAGATTTATTGCAAGATTCCATCAGCAGGTTCAGAACGAACGAGAAAAGGCCTGCCATGACAGGCATATCAAGAAGAAAGCATTTAAGCAAGGAAATCTGGTATTGGTATACGATAGCAAGTTCATGAAGCATCCAGGGAAATTCAGAACACATTGGTTAGGGCCATATGAGGTTGCCTATGTTATAGAAGGAGCAGTTGCGCAGCTGAAGACTTTGAATGGGGAGTGGAAGGAAGGATTGGTGAATGGGAGCTAGTTGAAATTGTACTATGACAACCAGATGCCTCGCAACTCTCGATAAAAATAGAAGGAGAAGAGTCTAGGTACCAGGTGCAGTTGAGATTGAGTACCAGACACAAGAAAGACAGTCTGCACATAGGGTGGAGGAACAGAGTAGGAAGCATAGGCTGCGTTGCACAGTCTAAAGTTGAGGTACAACAAAAGATTCAAATCAGAGTTCCTAGGGACGAGTCACGGGTAAGTGTTGGGGGCCTGTTGGCCCTTGGTTATGGAAGAAAGTGAATATTACAGAAGAAAAGGTGAAACGTGAACTACACAGAAGGAAGGTTGACTAAGATCAGATCAAAGTGGTTAAAGAAGTAGAAAATATGGAACGAAGTCTGAGAGAGAAAATCGTTGAATGAGGAGATTGAGGAAGATAGATCAACAAGGAAGATGGATCGTGGAAAAATCAGCAAGCGGAAAAATCCACTGGTATATGCTTTGGAGAACCTCATGGGAAGGAAGGAAAGACAGGCTAGCGAAGCCCTGAAAATGTGGGTCAAGTTGACCTAGGGTTTTAGACACCTAGGGCTTTGGTATCTAGGGTTTTGACACCTAGGATTCAGCCTAAGGTTGTCCAAGATTCAATGTAATGTATAAATAAAGGTCAAGAGGACCTGATATGGGTTTGATTATGTGATGATGAGTGATTTTTGGCCCTTGACCAAGTTTTGAGGAACACTTGATCATATCTGATCATTTTTGGGACTTCAACAGCCTGTCGAAGACGAAGCGCAAAGCAAAGCAAAGATTGTAGAAGCTAGACCCCCTTTTGGGTCCTTTTTGGGTTTTTGTGAATATGTAATGGGAAAGGGATGTTGGCCCATGGGTTTACCCACGCTTAGGCCCACTTTTGTAATAGGAACATGAGATCCTGAGTCGGCGCAGAAAGAAGAACCAAACATAAAGATGATATGGCCAACGCGAAGTTGGTTCCATCCATCCTACCTACTTACATACCACCTATGCGCGGTGCGATCAACAGAGACAATGTGCCTAGAAACTTTGAGTACACTCTAGTCACTGCGTACCTGCCGAAAGGGGTATGCGCAGTACGCATAGATCACGACAAGATCGCAGCATTGAAGTTTAGTGACTTCAACCTGGGGGATCGTAAATTTTATAGCATGCTTTCCCCGTACAAGTACCTAACCAAAACCAAGGGAAATAATTTGAAGATCGTCCCTCAGCAATGGACGATGAACCTCGCACAGTCCACTCTGCTCCACATTATGAAGATATTGCACTTCGGCAGACACCAAGAGGTGAATTCTTGTGTGAAGTTGTTGCTGGCAAGTTACCATGGAGGATATTTATGGTTAAACTATTGCACAATAGTTGATCTAGCATTGATCAATCGGATCACTAGGCTTAGCACGCAAGGCCCTGATCCCCATGATTACTATCCTGGAAAGACCGCAGTTCACGCTCTTGATTAGAATATCAAAGAATCTTATGGCGATGATGAGAAAGGCGTGCAAGGCTACAAGGTAGCTTCTATTGAAAGTGGCGTAGTGCACCTCACCTGTCAACTAATCACAGGGAAGTTGGTATGCAAGAATTGACCCACACAAGTAATGGGCTTTGTAGTTGACCTCGCGGGGAAGTGGGCAGAGGGACTACAGATGAATTGGGAAAAGTACCTGGTGAATCAACTAGAGATTGACTACAGAGAAGACCAGGATCAGGGGCATGAATTCCATTTTAGCTGGCTCTTGATACTTATAGCTTTCATTGCATGGGAGCTACCGGAAGGTGCAACCTTCCCAGACATCGACCTCTTTGAACCACTGGCTATGAATTTCAGTACACTGTGGTACTCGAACGATATGAAAAAGCAGTGGCAATCCAATGTCGTCTTCCATACCTACTACACCCATTTGAAGCTCGCCATCCAGTTCGAGCCTCGCATGACCCCGAATACTTTACACAGGTTTCGACCTTTGATGAAGTTTAGTGCGGACCACCATTTCACATATATTATAGCATGTGTTGATGAGCACAAGGAACATCTTTAGTCTTATTATAAGCTGATAGAAGAAGACCTGGAGGAGATCACCAAGGAATGGTCGGTGGACCTCCTTATTTCAACAGACCCTGCAGAAATGTCTGACATCGACAACACAGAAGCTGCGCAGGATACACCTGGGCCCAGTAAGACAAAGAAGACGTAGAAGGTTGAGGAAATCCAAGATATAGATAGCCTATCTATGAGGATGGATTCCATTACACCAGACCAAGGAGGTGATGGATAAGACTTAGAAGAAGTCGAATAAAGACCAGAAGACGAAGTAGAAATCATAAATCAGAGGAAGGGTTCACCTCTGGAACCTTCCTCCTGGAAGAAATCAAAAGCACCTGTAACTAAGGTGCAGACCACACTCACTCCAGATGACTTTAGTTTCCTCATCGTAGCTATTAATGAATCTATAGAAGAGATAGCGGAAAAGAAGGAAGCTAAGCAAGAGACAATGTACAACATAATTGAGATCGAGCTCCAAGGAGTGCAGTAGGCACTTCAGTCTAGCCGCGCAGTCTCTACTATGCCCTTTCCAGAAGGAACAACAGAAGAGGGAGATGAACCATTTCAACTCCACAACATTTCTGACATAGTCAAATTACACCTTCAGAAAGCACAGGAAGAAAAAGCGCAGGCCACCCAAGCCTTAAAGCAATCACAGGAGGAAATCATCGAACAACGTCGAGTTGCGCAACAAGAGAAGGACACTCTCCAAGTGAAATTTGAAGAAGACAGAGCGAAGATCCAAAAAGAGAAAGAGCGGTTGCTAATGAAGCAGATCGGGATTGAAGAAGCAATCAATAGAGCATTTTTCTCTGTGACCGGCTTAGAGTAGAAGGAAAAAGACCCCATAGAACACCAAGTGATGAAGCTTGTTGAAGTTATTCAGCAACTTCAAAAAAGAGTCGTGGAATTAGAGCTTCAGACCATACCAAGTACCCCACAAGAAGGGTGTGACCAATGAGAAATGACTGCCCAGAGCACATTAGAAAGGATTAAATCACTCACTGAGGAATGCAAACAGTTAAGTAGCATAAGTGAGCAGATATATGAGAACCTAACCAAGAATCCATAATTGCATAAATTGGAGTCGCAGCTCCAGGAGGTGAAGCATGAAGCCGAAAATCTATAGGTGTAGTTGAAGGCCCTATCACCGATAGAGAGAATGAAGCGGTCTCACGAGCAATGCACCACCCAGCAGCAAATCCATACAATCCAGAGCAAGGTAATGGAAGTAACTCAACAACTTCAACCTGTGTAGGATAAGGCATGTCATTTATTTACAGATATTGAGAGCCAAGGAACAGAACTGGAGCAGGTCATGAATTCAACACACCAATTCCTAGAAGGGCTGGTGAATGACGCACTCATCCAGAAGTTCGTCGAGCAAGAGGTCATGGCACAATAGCAGGTCAGAGCAGCTCGAGGCATCCGAAGCAGAACTGATCAGACCTGAGTGACACGGGACGAGTCACAGGTGAGTGTTGGGGGCATGTTGGCCCTTGACCAAGTTTTGAAGAACACTTGGTCATATTTGACCTTTCTTTTACTTCGACAGCCTGTCGAAGACAAAGCGCAAAGAGAAGCGGAGATTGCATAAGCTAGACCCCCTTTTGGGTCCTTTTTGGGTTTTTGGGAATATGTAATGGGAAAGGGATGCCAGCCCATGGGTTTACCCACGCTTAGGCCCACTTTTGTAATGTATAAATAGATATCTAGGCAATGAAAGTAGAGAAGAAGATTAGCCAAGGGCTTAGTGCTAGAATTGATCTATGTGATTGACTTGCAAAGCTGAGTGAAAGTGTTGTAAGTGTTGAGTGCACAGATTGTAAGGAGGTTGTGTGCTATATCTACTTGAGGAAGGAGGATCTGGTGAGGTGCGCGTAGATCTCCTGTCCTATGCGGAGTAGGATTTTGATAGCTCTGTGTTGTAACTGGATTGACTGAAGTTAATAAAGAGGAAGAGTTGGTGGACGTAGCCCCAGGGTGGGGGTGAACCACGTAAATATTGTGTGTTGTGCTTTGTTCTTATTCTTAGATGTTTTGTATTGCTAAGTGCTTAGATGTGATTAGATAGACTTGCTTATGCTTAGTGCTAGAGATGTATATGAATGCTAAATCTGATGCATATGAATATGCTACGTGCTTGGTCTACCAGATCTGATCTATCTTGTTGTTGCTAAGTGCTAAAATAACCTAGACCTAAGTGAATGTTTTGGTGCTCTGTTATGTCAGCGAAGTAGATCTAAGTGGAATATTGATGAATGGTCTGTGATAAGTGCTTGCTAAGTGTTGTAATCTAAGACCTATGTCCCAGCTAAGGTTGCAGACACTTGATTCTTGCAACCACCCCTGCCTCTACCTCGGGTGAGACTTCATCTGCTTCACAGGTGTTGCCGAAAGGGTCAGTAGTTAGGGTTTTGTTGGTGCGTCTTTGTAGTGTTGAACCTTGGGTCTACCCCTGTGCCAACATCCCTTCTTGGCACTTAGCCTATATCACATAGATACAATACAATCCCCCCCTCTCTACTAGATGCCTATATGTCTATTTATACATACAAAATGGGCCTAAGCATGGGTAAACCCATGGGCCGACATCCCTTTCCCATTACATATTCCCAAAACTTAAAAAGGGACCTAAAAGTGGGTCGAGATCCCCTGATCTCTGCTTCTTCTAGCGCTCCATCTTCGACAGGCTATCAAAGTCCCAAAAACGGTCAAATATGACCAAGTAACTTCAAAACTTGGTCAAGGGCCAAGAGTACACTAGTAGAGTTGAACCTTGGGTCTTCCCTTGTGCCAACAAACATTCTCCACAACGCCAAGGTTTTTGGAGATATCTATTGGAATCATTGTAGCGATACTTGCCATATTACCCTTGGCATAAACTATGTGTGTAGCTAGAGGATTGATGGGACAAGAATTATCTCCATTCAGTGCATTCACGGTCAAAACAAATTCTCTGGCCTCTATTCTCCTTAACTCGAGAAGGAAGTAATATCTATGATGTAGATCATGCCAAGGTCTATCAGGACCAGTCAATGCCTCGAGAATCACCTCGTTAGAGGGAAAGACCAGGTCTAAAGGATCTTGAGTGGGAAGAGAACCTTGAGCCCAAATAGTCTCAAGAACTAGATCTCACTCATGTATGGGAGTTGGATCGGGGTTGGCCAAAGTTTGCTAGACAATGTTGTATGCAACCTGAGTCATAGATCGAAGCCGATGGGGAAGGTAAAGTCCACAGATCGTTAAAGTAGCTCGTTCGAAACGATGACACTTGTAGAATTGCAGCCTTAGGCTAGTCAAGAATAGTTGATATAATCTTGACATCTGCAGAAGGCCACAGCTAATCGAAAGTTCTCATCAATGATGGAAATAAACCAACACATAAGTTGACAGTGTTGGACTGCGGACTATCAATCATCGGGACCATGGAATCCCCCGATGAAGGGTCAGGATGGGAGAAGGACAACTGGTCAATGGTCACAATTTGACCCTCGTGCGAAAAACACAAGACCCAAAAAACCATAGCAACCACTGCATGCATTGCATAATTCCAACTCCTTCCTAACAATAGGTTTTATCCAAGAGGTGCATCGACCACTTCAACTTCAACACACATAGTTTTTCCTCCCAACTGCATGGGGAAAGAAGGAATGATTCCATGTGGTCTGAATGACTGACCGTCAAATCCTGTAAGCAATGTAGGCGACGAAGACAACCCGAGCTAGCCAATGGCCTTCCAACATGACAATGACATCATGCAAGTCAAGGCACCCTCGTCAGCCACCGTACAGAAAATGTTCCAAGTAAAAGATTATGTGGTGTAAGCCACTACTATCTGAAACATAACATGGTAAGGAAGATGGGGTTTTAAGTCTGTTGGATCAAAAACTATGACTCTTGGGTTACAAGTCTTTGTCAATCCCAAGGCAGATAACAAAGATTTTCTCTTCAAAGGGAAGCTCTGGAGGACTTCCAAAGTAGACATCACGCAAGGGGTGAGATCGGAAGAG
>CBVK0100020229.1:0-40939 GCA_900067695.1 Picea abies
GCTCTTCCGATCTCACAAAAGAAAAACCTAGGGAGATTGTTGAAGAAAATAATGAGAGGATGCTAGATGGCATGTCGATGAATGAAGAAGTACATGTCTCTGAGGATAAGCACTCTTTACTTAAGTTGCATACAACGGAAGCAACTCGTAGGAGGAAAGATACTCTCATAAACAAAGGGGATGTGAAATTCCCTGAGGTTCAGTCAGACATTACTAATTCTAAAGGCTCTACAAAGGTCGCAGGTACCAGATGTTAATCTTGCAGATGTGACCAGATGCCAAACTCACATAGGTAAAATAGTTAAATGCCATCATGCATAGCTACTGAAGATTCCAGAACATGGTTGGAATTGTCAAGGGTTAATTTAAGAAAATATTCCATAACAAAGGCTATTGTAGATATTATTTAAATCATTCTCAATGGATGCCAAGGAGTAGCAGATTTCAATAGGTGCAACGCTATCTGGTAAGAGTGGGAATTGACATATCTAGTTGCAAAATAAGAGGAGATCACTCAGGTAAATTGTATCTGAACTTTGCGTGCCCAACAATCCAAGCAAACCCCCAAGATGGCTATATGGATATGTTGGAGGATTTGGTCATTATTAATGAGCATCTAAAGGATAACATTAAGCATTTCCAGGTAATAGATCGGGAATCAAGCTCAAAGGCATTCGTCAGGTGGTAGATATACATCCCATATTTTATGCAACGAATTTGTTCCAAATATGATTCCAAAGGATATAATTGGCCGAGATCGAATCCCAGGAAGCACTTAACATATTTCAAGGCTGAGAAAGCATCTCGAGCAAGGAGTTACCCATATAAGCGAGCATCAGTTATTAAAGATCAATATTTAGCAACCGATTTGTATTAAATTCCAGATCTCAGGGAAAAAATAAAGGGATTTGTCTCCAGAAAATAGCCAGTATTCGATCCCTAATCTTAAGGAAGAAAATCAGATCCATAATTTAAGGAGAAATTAAGTTAATGAGAATATGCACAATTAAGAAAATCTTGGGAGTAGTTTTGGTCCTCTTCTACAACAAAAAATATCTGCATCGAGCCTCTTGGATAAGTAAAGAGTTCCATATTTGTAGTAGCCTAGAGGATACGGTTCAACAAAGATAATTGATTGAATCTTTGTATTTGTTCTTTAGTTGGGATAGGATGATGTGTCAAATTATTAAATAATTTGAAATTATTAAAATCGTTTGGTATCCTAAAGTACATGATCTAGTTAATTATGCATTTCTCTATAAAAGACTGTAAGAAATAGACAGTAGGGGATTGGAACCTGTTGAAGGGATACTTTCCCAAATATTGTAATGAGCTCGTAGAGCCTCTTTTTTTTTTAAATCTACAGGGGTACAAGATCATATTGTTTTTAGGATTCATGTGCCATGGCTATTGGTGAAGTGTTTCTCCTGTAAATTGTCTCTCTGTTTTCATATGTTTTTCCTTTCCTTATTATCTTGCAGAAGTTTTAAGAACATAATTTGTTGAAAGATACACTTTGATTCGTGTTTGGGATAATATAAATGTTTTCTTCTAATATTTAATGGAAGAATTCTTCATTTCTATGTTGTTAATTTGATCTTCTATCTCACTTCATTTAAATTTACCGAATCCAGTAGTATGTCTACCTTGCCCTATTTCATTTGAGATTGATACTTCTGCAAATTGATCACCTTGGCCTCTCTGACTTCATTGCCCAGTGGTTTTCCCACATTGTTCCAACCAAGAATTTAAAAACCAAAACCAAATCTATCATAACTATCCTAATATCATATTCCAAAACAAGTAAGATCAGACATAGAGAACCCTCTCTGAGTCTTGGATGGCTAGATCCAAGACTCCAATTGGTTTGATGTTACCTTCGTGATTACCCCCACAGTCTTGGGCAAATTATAGAGCATTAACAGAATGGTGACCATACTGGGGAATGAGCGTTCAAGTTCTCCAGAAAATTATATCAAGTTCATATTTGACTTCTGATGGTGAACAAAATCCAGACACGGGAAGGTTGTACCATTCACCCGACGACTCCATTATTCAAGATCCCGAGCTTCAAAAAGTTTAGAGCGACTTCACTGCCAAAGAATCCAGATTTCAGAACATTGATGGTGATCCAAGATGATAGGGTATGTGGAAAACACTTTATCTGGTGAAATAATACAAACTTTGAGGGATGAGTTAACGAAATTTTAGATCAATTGGCATGTCTCCATACCAATTGATGTATGGTACTGAAGCCATTTTTCCCCTTTCTTTAGGAGTCCCTGTCATGAAACTATTGCAGGAAGTGCAAGTAGAGCCAAATGATGTCCAAAGGAGAATAAATAAAATGATTCATTTAATGCAGTCTAGAGAAGAGGTATACAACAAGACTCAGGTCATCCAGGAGAACATAAAAAATATTTTTGACAGAAGGACTAAAGAAGATGATTTTGAGTTAGGCGACTTGGTTCTGAAATGGGATTCTAGAAATGAGGATAAGAGTAAACATGGAAAATTTGATAGATTATGGAAAGGCCCTTACATCATTTAGGAATTCAAAGGAAATAACACATTTTTTCTCAAAAACAGTGATGGAGCATGTTATCCCCGATTTCTAGGGATAACTAAGAGATCATGTCTCGAGGCCCACAGGTCCTAGACATGGAGTACTGAGAGTAGGATTGACCTGAGCATGGCCCTGGAGGGCCCATCTTTCTTCTTCTTCATCAGACTTGTCTTGTCAGCAGCAACAACATGCATCACCTTCGACTTGGACTTGTATCGAAGAGGACTCTTCCTCCATGAGGTAATTGGTCCAGGTATCATGGTATGTGTCATATTTGATCATTCTAACCTTCAGATATATGCATATAATTTCTTTCATTTCTAATGACTGCTTGGATCTTACATTAACCCACTTGACCATGGTTGGGGGAATTGACAGGGTACCCTAGCAAGCTTGTACCCATAAGTTTTGGTTAGCCACCAGGGGGGATTTTGAAGAGCCATCATCCGCTCCCATCATATCATCATTCTTACATCTTATCTCCCACTCATCTATCCCATTCCACTGGTCTGGACATTAGGATGACCTTTTTGTAGGGTTACACTTTATCTTGTGGGAAGAAGGGGCTAAAGGCCCATTAGGTAAAAGTAGCTGGTAAGAGATAAAATCCATAAAAAATGAAACCTAGAGATGCCTCACCCAAGGATCCCCGAGAAGGAAATAAAAAGCCTCTCAATAAGAAACAAGAGGGACCCAAAGAAAATAACAAAACAAGACCTAGCCAAGAGGATGGGGTGTCTCATCACGAGCCAACCCATTATGTTCATGGGTACCTAGCAGTATGACATTGCCATTATTTGGTTACCATGCCAGGGCAATGACCTTTGGTTGCATGGCCAAGGGAAAGGGGGTCTCATCATGAGCCAGCCTTATCATCTTTGTGAAAGTACTTGTGGGTAACATTGTCAGCTCTAGTCACCACGCCAAGGTGGTGTCCTCTAGTTAGACCTTGAAATAAAAAGAAAGAAAAAGTAATAAAGAAAAGAAAGAATAAAGGCAATAAAGGGCTTGGAAAGAATTGTATCCATGACAGGTACAGATCGCCTCCTACAAAGTCACCCACGGATAATATCACCCCTGTCTTTCACTATGTCTAGACATCCTTTGACCACACCACCTCATGTTACATGGCTTGGATGATATCCTTTGGAAACTTTCCTTTTCTTATGGATGCTGGCCCAATAGGGCATTTTGTATTTTTCTTCAACTTTGTATAGTAGGTCATTGTAATGTCTTTGAGCTATTGGATGATATGCTAGGGGTTTTATGCATGCATTTGATAAAATTAATGATGAAATATGATTGAAATTGTTATGATCCCTAGGACTAATGAGCCCATGGAGGGCGAAGTTTTTGATGTGAAGGATCATGCCCAATGGACAGGTACCAGTTGGATTGGTACACATGGGGAGATGATTAGTTCGGACCTCCATGGGGCTGAAGAGCCCATCAGATGGTTCCTGGAACCCCACCAGGGTCAGAGACAGGACAATGATTGGTTGAGCCTTTGCATGAGAGAAGAAGGAGGACGTTTTCATCCAAGACGCATTGGTTGAGCCCAGCCCAGGGGGGTTGACCCACTGCAGGTGGAATGTGTCCTTTCTGATGCCCCAGGACGTCATCTAGGAGCCATGATGTCACCTCCAGTTTATGGCAGCTTGACAGAGCATTTTGGCACATGTGGCAGGGTTTGGAGGCCCAAAGAGGGCCATCGTTTGTCACCTAATGCTACTTTTTTCCCTAAAAAGGGCCAACGTCTCCCTCAAAGGGGCTTGACGTATTGATTATTGCTCATTTAGGGTTTCATTTAGCAGTTTAATGTAAAACAATATGATTTTTGGTTATTAGCCTTGTCGGCTATTTTCAATGACCTAATTTTAATTAAAGGTCATGAGATACTATATATTGAGGATGTTTTTCCCTCATTTGAACATAACACAACTGACTCACACTTGTGAGGTCTGATTTTTGCACCCTCCTAGGGTAGTTTTTCTTTCTAAGTGAGGCACACTTGTTATTGGAAGGATTTTTTGGCATCTTATGGCATTACTCTCCAAGGAAGGTTTACAAATAGGGTTTGCACATGCTTTCTTCATGATATGTCAGTGATTTTCTTGCAAAACTTCTTAATTGAATGGTTGTAGGTTTAATTTCTTGCATTTGCTTATTAAATTGTTGATTTAAAACCCTAGGTAACAAGCACACAAGTCGGTCCTTGTTTCATGTCCCCTTAGAGAGAAGTATTTCATCCATTGAAGAAGAAGGATTGAGCCTAGCCTTTTCTACACTCATCTTGCTTCTTCCCTTAAGCTAGCATTGAATTTTATAGGTTGAAAGAGGGTGATGTCCTGGGCCTAGGTTATCTACACCTAGGGCCATCATCTTCTAGGGTTTGAAAGCCTTGTCTTCACAACACTTTCTCTCACCTCATCCTTTAGTTAAATTTATCATTTATGCTAGCCATTTTGCCAAGTTGACCTAAGGAATGAGGAAAGAGCACAAGGCCTTGCTTAAGCAACACCGAAGTGAGCCTCTTTCTCCTAGGGTTTTGATTCTAGGGCCCTGCCTTTGCAGCATTTTAGAACCCTTCCCTCTTGTCTTTAAGTCTTCATCCTTTCAAAACCTTGTGCCCTTATCTTGTTTGACTCCATATACCCTAAGACACTGATCTCTAACCTCCAACATTGAAGTCCTAGTGTACAAAACCACTCTCAAAGCTCTAAATTTTGAAACGCTAACTAACAAACTAACCTAATTAGGGCTGACATCACAGTTGGTTATCTCATCTTGACACAACAAGTGTTGAATATAAGCAAGTAAATGATGATTTGAAGCATTTGTTGAGCAAAGTGTTGGTTGGATACATTGTTAGCTTGATCATCTTGATAGTTATTAATGAATTGATGCTTTTTCCATAGCTAATTGATGAAACATTGACCTCATTGATATCTATTATTTTTACATTGCTTATCAAATTAATAGCAGATAATCATTGAAGTACTAACCCATTGAGTTATAGCCTGCATATGTATTGTATTATTGTTGTCTTATTCTAGGTAGATGTTTTCATTTGGGCATACACTTCTTTATTGGCTGATTAGCCGAAATGTCTGACTTTGGTGGTAACTTGTGAGGGGGAAACTTTGATCTTGACTTTATACCTTAGCCTCCTCAGAACCGTAGGTTGTCGGGAACGTCTACCCTGGGATAACCTCCCTAAACAGAAAGAACCTCCCCATTGAGGTGACATTGGGTGGGGAAGGTGCATGTTACGCCAGTTGGTCTGTATCCTTTACCTTTGACCTAAACTACAAACTGTGGGATAACAGGGCAGACCTGTCAAGTGGACCTATGAACAACAGGATGCTAACGCATTATCTTCCACCCCAATAAAGATATCACAAATATTTTTCCACTGTACATACCATTTATTGTTTTTTACATTCAGGTTGTGTGTGGGTGATATTGATCATATGGTTGAAGCCCATAGAGAAGGCCCTAAGCCACTAACTAGTTCCACCTAATTCTCAAAATAAAAACAAAACAGACAACATAAATAAGCTATGCAGAAAATCTTCACAGACATTAGGAAACATGTTCTTGGCACCTCACAAGGAGAGCACCATCCTCAAGTGGAGCCGCTATTATAACCCTATAATTCATAGGATCAACTGGTGACTAGAAATTTTTACTCTTGATGTATTTGGTTGTAAATAATATTTCATTTTTGCAAATTATTTTCAAAAGAAAAGAAAAAGATGAAAAGAAAGAAAAAGAAAAAGATGAAAATAAAGAAAAAGAAAAAGACGAAAAGAAAGAAAAAGAAAAAGAATAAAAGAGGGCATAAAAGAAAATGATATGGCCCCATGAAATAATGATGACTCATCCATACAATTTAATCATGGTTAAGTCTTTTTGAATTTATGTTGATAGGCTTAGTGAATAAGACTTGGCTAAACTTTTTAATCTTAGCCAAGTAGATAGGTTAGTTAGTGAATAAATTTGATCAAACTATTTAAAATTGGTCAAATAGCCCCATGGTAGAGAAATTTCTTGGCCCAATAGTCTAATTTGGGATAAATGTGTAGGTAGGTAGGTAGGATAGGACATATGCTAGCCAGTTTTTCCTTCAATAAAACATGCATGATATTCGATGAAAATTCTTGATTTTGATGTTTTAAGTGTGTTTCCTAACCCCATGGTGACAAAATGCAAGGGAAGCAACCCAAAAAATCCACCAAAGAGCACTATCCTAAGTTTTAGTTGTGCATTTTGATTCGTGCTCAGAAATTAAAGAGTGCACATAAATCTACGGTTGATCTAATGGCACTTAGATCTACAACTGACAAGAAATTTTGAGCCCCCCCCCACCATTCTATCTTTAATGGTGGGGGGGAGGGGGTCTAATATGGAGACTAAAGAGGGTGCATAGATATATGGTTGATCTAGTGGCACTTAGATCTATGGTTGACAAGAAATTCCAGACCCCCCCGACCGTTCTATCTTTAATGGTGATATGGTGGTATTTCCAGGCGGGCCCCATCCTAACGTGGCGCAAATCCGTGATGTCCCCCTCCCCCACTTTGATATACTATCATACTAGATTTGTTATACCACCGTCACCTCATGACATTACACTCCACTTCCTCTTTGTCTCATGATGTCACATTCCACTACCACTTATCACTAGTCATATCCCATTACTCTGTCAATGTACCTTGTCCACCATTCACCTACCACATGTCATTTTCCCCCCACTCATTACCCTCCACATCACCCTCACACACCCTTAACTCGTCACTAGCCCGTCACCTCATTCCTAGATATCCGTTGGCAAATTAATACAGGCTAACATATCTATTAGCTTGCTGACCATGTCCCCCGCACCAAACGGATACGTGTTCACCCAAATATAATCTCGTTCCTCCACCATTTTCATACTTCTCACACTCTCTTCACACTAGAAGCTCATTTTCCTCACCGTTCCAGTCAATGACCCAGCCATAGCCATTACCCACTAACATTTTTTTGTTTCAAATTGTAGGTACCTGTTGAAGTGATGGCACCAAAGTACAAACTATAAAAAATCAAGGAAAATCCTTTCTTACCACCTCTCGTTTACCTCAACCGGATCCCTCTGGCCGACAAAGACTACCTCATCTCTGAGCCAAGATGTGATTTCAATTTCATTGAGTTATATTCATGGCTCAGAGATATTTTCCCAGACCAGAGTGATGAGATTGAACTCTAGAATTCCAATCTTCCACTGTACATGTTTCCCTAGATTCACCATTTCCCTGAATTCAACCTCAAGTGCCAAGAACATTACCTACCCGACTAGAGAACTATTGTTTCATCCTCTGGAGAGACCTTGTTTTCTATCACATCTGAAGCCATTGACCAGATGTTGCAAATAACCAGAGCTGAAGCCTTCTCTCCTTTATTTCTTGAGGTCCTAACCGACATGTATCAGAAGTTGTCTTTTCTACAGAGAGCACAGATCTTTGAATTATTCCTCGCTAAGAATGCCCCAATACCCAAAACCAATCCCCCCTATCTATCATCGATTTTCTTGATAAAAGGAAATCAAATCATTTCTACCCTCTGTAGCCTACTTGGATACTACTCAGATGAATGGGTAGATGAGCCAATCTTGGGTTACCTATCTATCTTTTCCACCGAGGGGAGCCCCACAGTGCAGTTCAACTACAGTGTTTTCCTGGCTGACAATATTCATGATCAGTTGTTCAAGTTTCCCACAAAAGGCATGTTCTGGTACTCCTCAGTATTGGCATACATGTTTGTGTTCTATCAAGAAGATAAGTTCCTTTTCCCCATGCAGAAGCTGGACCAGGATGGCAGGCCACAACTTGTCACCTCTTGGACTTAATTACTGAGAAGGAACTCAATAGAGTTTAGTTTCAAGCAATTCATCGAGAAGTTTTACCACCCTGTGGTAAGTATGCTCATTGGTAGGCAAGAGCAGACGATAAATGAAGAGATCCAAAGAATTATACACCTCTTGGACTTCGCCAAGACGGGAGACTAGTATCTGTATCAAAATCACATGGAGGTCAGAATATATGGATTTGAGATAGCTCCCTATAAGCTTCCCAAATACTTGCTTGTTAGAATATTCTCCTTGGAGTACATTAGGAAAATGATCAATTCAGACGATATACATTTTGTATCTTTGAAGAAGAAACACCAGCTGAGAATTAAAGGGCAGATAGGATCCTTTATTTGTAACAGTCGAGTTGTCGGGGAAGAGGTAAACAAACTACTCAAGGAAATGAAATTTGACATCAGTTTCCCTTGGCACTATGATCTATGTGGGGTTATTGCAAAAATGAGATTCATGAATAAAAGTTCCCCATACACTCATGTGCCCAAACCAGAGATCGAGAAGTTTAAGAACCAATTAGAGTGGGAGGTGAACACTCTGAAAGAAGTAGAACAACAGTCTCCTCCAACCATTATTTCACAAACCACTAGTCCACAGGTACCAAAGGAGAAAATGCCCAAAAAGGATATCTCCCCTTCAATCACTGAAGTCTCAGCTAAGGATTTCCAGGTATACAAGAAAAGGCCAAAAACCATTCATACAACTGACAGGTCTGGCAAAGAAGAGACCCATTCCACTACAGTTATGCAAGGATATCATTCACCTCCTGTCTCAAGCATCCAAAAAATCATGTCTACATCTTCATCCAAGAAGCAGACTGACACCTCATTGATCAACCAACCAACTCAAGGGGCTGCAAAGTTGATTATTTTTTAGAAATACGATATGATTAAGAATTAAAATGAGAGGCTGGCCAGCAGCACTTATTCTCAATTTTGGAAACAAACATCAAAAACACAACATAAGATTCTCTCTTCTTTCGGCATAGAGAAGGGGAGAATGTACATGGAATTTCTGCAGGCACAAGTACCAAAGGAAATCATTGGCTACAAAATATCAACACTTGAATTTGATGTTAAGGTTGTACATCTAGCTGATCAGATGGATGTGCACAGGTAGACTAGAGAAATGGTTTTCTCAACATTGGCCAATGCTTCCACTATTGCTGCAAAATTACAGGTTTCTCTGAACAATGTTCAGACTCAATTAAAACTGGAGAAGGTGTCATCTTTTGCAAAGGATAACAAGATTAAGTATTTAGAAGAATTGGTGCTCAAAATTGGGTATGACCCCTCAAATGTGAAAGCTGTTGAGGATATGCTCAAGAAAAAGAATACTGACATAGCATCTCTAAGGAAGCAACTAAAACTACCAGCTACAGAAGACTCACAGGCCAAAGAGATGGCTAAGATAGAAGGTGAGAAGGAGGAGATGCTAAAGTTGATCATGGAACAAAATGCACAAATAAAAGAGATGGAAGCATAGTTGGAAAAGTTAGTAAAGGATAAGGAACATGAAACACCTATGGAATTCATCCTACTGAGTGTAGTTCCCCTCACAGGAGTTAGGACAACAACAACATCAGCAACCACCACTACAAAACTTTCATCAGCTGCCCCAGTGACAGTTCCAGGGACATATGAAGCTTTAGCAACATTAATGGAGAAGATGACTTTACAAGGAACGGAAAATCAAAATATTGGAATAGGAGATAGAGAATCTCTAGAAGCTAAAAGCTTCTTTCCAAGCTAGTTACAATACATAGAGACACACATTAGAAAAAATGAAGCAGGAGATTCAATAGATGCAGAAGCAAATAGTTGTGGGCAAAAAACTGGTAGAATCCAAAGAGAACATTTGGATGGATATCTCAAAATCCATAAATGAAATCTGGCCCATGGTGAAAATCATGTTCAAGAAACACAAATTGGTGTTAAGGAGCAAGCAGGCCATCGACAGGATCAAGGGAGAGTTGGGAGAAATGTCCACAGAAGAAAATGAAATCATCAAGTTTCTCAACTCAAAAACTAAAGAAGAGCTGGAAAACCTGAAGATTGAGGATAGAACAGAGACTATCCTCAAGGTCAAGAGAGTTCTAACCAAAAGAGGACTGATGTTGCAACTCGAGGAGAAATCCCAAATCATGGATATCGGAGTTCAGAGATTCTTCAACAAGATCGATGCCTTACAGAAGAAAGTTCTTCCTAGTTTACTGGTTCTAAATGACAAGTTGATGACACTTTCTGACTACAAGCAAAAGATTTCCATGGTGGAAAATGAAAACTCCAAATTCTCAGGGATAGAGGGAAGCATAACAGGCAAGGCATTCCTAGAAACTCTATAGTTGGATCTCAATATCCAACATGAAATCAAGTACATTTTTATCACCAAGCCAACTTTTTCCAAATATACCGAGATGGATGAAATCTACTGCAGGATACTAAAATTCACCATCCCCAATCAGAAAATATGGGAAGAGTTGTTCAAATTGATCGAGTAAAAGATGAGGTGGACATACAAGTCAGCATGCAAAACAGTCAAAGTCAATTTCATGACTCGCCAACAAATTTCCCCAAAATCAGCATGGAGAATTCAACAGATCATAAGCAGTTCCTACAATTTTGTATTATGTTATCTAGTTAGTTAACATGAGATTTTGCCATGTCATGATCATTAATGACAGGATCGATTGTAATATTTTCTATATATACTTCAAATTTCAAAGTACTGAGGGTTTATCTTTATGCCCAAGCAAGCTGTGAACACTGTAATCTTTCTCAAGAGATTTTACCAATAATAAAAGGACATTTCACAGGAATCCTGTGTGTTAACTGTTGGTGATGTTTTTTCCTCTTCGTTGAATGGTTTTTCTATCTTTGTAATCATTTATGTTTTCTATATCTGATCATTTAAAAGAAGTTGAAGTTGTAGAATTTATCTTTGTATACTCTGTTTATGGCTTTTAAAGATCTAAATGTTTATCTTCTGACGTTATGATAAAGAAATTCTTAAATGATTCTTTGTTATAATTGATTTTCTCAACTTTTTTGCTACTCATCATTTTATTCTAAAGGATCTAACAGTTGCATTATCCTGCCCTGCGAAAACACCTTGTAAAATCTGGTTGGTGATCTCTAACTTTATAAAACAGACCCCATAGCCCAATGAATGTGTAAGTAATATTTCATCCATTTTATAAAAACAAATGACACAGTCTTATTCATTTAACTAGCCTAAGATCTAAAACCTGAAACAAATTTAAATCTTACAGAGAGATCCCTCTCTGAAACTGGAAGGGCTAGATCCCAGTTTCGAAGTGGTTGGATAAAGTTACCTCTAGTAAATTTCTTCTTCATCACGAAAACCTCTAGGAAATTATAGAGCGTTAACACACTCGATCAGAAGTAGGATCACTCGTAGAGAGAGGATGGTGATCTTGTGAATTGACACTTGAGAACCCAATTTATCAGTACCAACCTGACAATACATAGTGATATAGTCTTGAATGTTGAACAACCCCGGAGGAAAGGTCCTCAAGTTGATTGGTTCCCCTCTTCTCGAGAGGCCAGTCAAAAAGTATATGTCCTCTGTAGTCGGGGTCAATGATTGACCCTCTAGCATAAAATATCCTACATCGAGATTCCAATACTACATAAGAGCATTAAGCAGCCTTGGTTGTTCCCTCATAAACGGAAACTGGAAAAATTTCCATAAACCACACTGTTTTAGTGAGGCGATAGCCATAGGGTCCTCCTCAACCAAGATATCAAGCTCCTAATTCTCCCTCTCCCTTTAGTGAACATACAACCCATCACATAACAATTTGGAGAGGAGTTAATACTTTCATTTTTATTTTTTCAAAATAAAGGGAGGTGTACGCGGGCTGTTTACTACACAATCATGTATGTACGCGGGTTGTTTATTCTTTTGCCTGAGTACATACACAGGCTGGCCTTGGACGACCCGTGTACATGCATGTGTGACCCTTTTACAAGGGCACACCCCTTCCAAACTTAAAACTTAACTTAAAAAGGAAGAATTTAAATGCAAGAAGAAGTTTTTTGTACATACTTGGTCCAAGTAGGAGGGTATTTCGTCCACCGTAGCTCCTGAAATTCACCCTTTTGACGAAGGGGTTTTTTGACCTTTTTAGTAATTTCCAATTTACAATGGTGAAAATGGGTTGTCTACTTATATTTATAGAATTTTTTGGCCCTTTTCCCCCTTTTTGGTCCCCTTTTTCATTTTTCCTATCTTGGTGGCTACTCGATTTCGCTTTTGAGTTATCTATTAGTTGTTCTAGAACTTTTCTCATTTCGGTTTGGTGATTATTTTTGGGATTGGTTACATTTTTGTCATCAATTGGTAAAATTCGTTTTTTCCAACTTTTGCATATAATTTAGGGTTTCATTCCCACTTTCTACATCTTGTTGTCTTTTCCTCTTTTCCATAGGATCAACCCCATCGAAGTGCGACACATGACCTGCTTTGTTGCTTTAGAAGTGTCGTAATTAGGTGGTAGAGCCTACCTCTGCATGGATTACATAGGTAGATCCTTTGCTGCATTTTGGCGTCCATGCTGTCAGTTTTGACTATAGGTTTGGGAGTCCTCGATTAGTCCCGTTGTGATTACATATCGAAGCCTCATGTTTTTTGCTAATCATCATTCTTGGCATTACCCTCAGGACTCCCTAATGAACATGCTTTGTTGTCTTTCAAGCTCACTTTAAAACTCGAAAATAATATCCTACAAGATTGTATTTATTCTTTTCGATCTCGTATGGATTACTTGAGAAAAGTAGCCCCCTAGAGTCTTCTTTAATCCCTTTTCAAACTCTCTAAAATTGAAAAGATTGTCGAGCGATCTTGTTTCCCTTCACGCTCGCCAAACTCAAATTTGAAGGCACATTTGTCTAGCAGTAGTTTACCCCTTTTTCAGTCCAGATGGAAAATTTTACGAATAAAGGTATGCTATAGGAGATTCAATTTGCTAGAAGAGTATTCTCAGGCGTAAATTTAATCCTTTTTCGGGCTTGAGGGACTAAATTTTCGAAAAAGGAACATACTCCTTGGTTTTGGTTTATCACCTTTTTCAGTCCTTGGAGATTACTTACAAAAAGAGAACCCCCCCGACGTCCATAGTTAATCTCTTTTTAGACTCCCTAAAATTGAAAAGATCGCCAAGTGACCTTGTTCCTTCACACTAGTTAAATTGGTACAGAAAAACACCTACATGGCATGAGTTTAAACATTTTTTCAGCCAATAGATTATAGCAGAAAAAGGTACTCCTCAGGAGATTCGTAGCACTGGTAGAGTTGTCCTCGGTTACTTTTATACTTTTTCGAGCTAAGGAGACTAAACTCAAAAAAATGTTGTGAGTCCATAGTTAAGCTCTTTTCAGACTCCTTAAAATTGAAAAGATTGTCGAGTGATGTTGTATTTTTCACACTCATTAAAATGATTTTGAAAAGATGTCTTTTCGGTTCAAGTTGAACCCTTTTTCGAACCGATTGGACTAACTACAAAAAATGTACTACCTAGAGTCTTCCTTTGCATTTTTTTAGACTCTCTAAACATGAAAAAACCACCGAACTTACCTTCTCTTGGCTCATTAAAATTTGCATAGAATGGGGTCTTACTGTGTCATGCTTAATCGCATTGTGGGTCTCATCTTTGTGTCTTTGTCCTAATGTTGGATCCATGTTTCTCTAAAATGAACCTTTGAAGCATTCCTTATACACAATCCTTGCATCACTTTTTTCCTTTGCGATGTGACACCTTGGCCCATGGAGGAATTTTCCCCGAGTGTCCTTATCCTGCACATGTCTCCTTGACCTGAGCATTAGTATGTTCCATGTGCTTGGAACCGCTTAGCTCGCTCGCGACACTCGTTCCTCCTTTGCAATGTAGAATTATTTTATTCTTTTTCAAGATCGTTTAAAAAATTGAAAAAGACAAAAAATTCATATATTTCAAAAAGAGGGGACGAGAAATATAAATTCTTTCTTCGGCAACAAAGATAGTCTCCCTTGGACAAAGCACATCCTTTCATTTGTTCGTCAAGCATTGGGATCTAGTATGACCTTAGGAATTTGTTCTCTCTACATGTATTTGTGTCCTACTTTGTTTGGTTATTCTTTCAAACATATGGAGAGTTTGTGGTGCCTCCTACATCACATAATTATGTCAATGTTAGGCTGCCCGAGTCTAATCTTCTTTCTTGGTTTTGTCCAAGGGAAGTTTTACCCAACCTGTGTTGGCCTTTCTGCAGTTTGTCTCTTGACTTTCATGAGTCGTCCATCCCGAGATTCTAGTCAAGTCCATATTTGAAATCGACGAAGCTCTCTGCCTGATCATCGAGATCCTCCAATATTTTCCCTACGGCTTGTCAAAGACTTCAGTCTTACACTCCCATTGTACTCCTACATGATTTTTGAAGATATTGAAATTGTTGCTCGAGCTATGAAGTTTTCATCTCTAGCCACAGGCGTCACTAGATTTTTGAAGATGCATATTGTACGTTTATATCTTCAACTAATTTTGAGATGTAAATCTGTTGTGTATTGCTGGACGATACACTTTATATAGTTATATGACATGAATCTGCAGTGTATTTGATTGGCAGACATGATTTAGTTCATCCCAATCATGGGTATGCCCACCTCAGAGAGACAATTGTTGTTTTGCAGATGGCACCTCCCAAACTCTGGTCCTGGGCTCACTCAATTTCATGCATTCTCATTGGTGAATATATTGTAATGTATTTTGGCCATCATTTTCTCTTCTAACCTCATACAATAGGGTGAATATGTTATAGCCCTAAAATTCCCTACTCATGCATACATGGCATTGGCCTTCCTACTTGCATAATTTGCCAAATCACCATTGAGGAACTCTATTTAAAAAAACCATTTTTTGGAGAATGTACGTGCCCTACTGGACTACTTCCCACGTACATACGCTTGTTGCATGCTATAAATACTACATACATACACTAGATGCACACTAAGAACCCGTGTATACCTCTAAAAGTTGCAAAAATTAAAAATTTGGAAGGATTTTGGTGAAATTTATGGGCTATTGGAGGTTTCCCAACCAATTCATCTACCATAGCCCATCCCCCAACCGAATAACTATCCTTTTGTCATATCAAATGAGGGCTTGGGGTCTCATTCCAAAAGGAAGCATTAGAATGTGAAACTCTTCCCAAATTCCCTTTCCTTCCTTGCCCAAGTATTTGTAGCCTTTTGTGAGTTATTTTCTCGACATTCCCTCTCTAGCCCCTTTTCTCCCATACAATTCATTCCCTTCCCTTGAGGTGATCAATATATTGTGAGAGAAGGAATTTGGAAGGTGCACTTGGAGCATTTTTAAGAGGAGCCCAGACCAGGTTCGTGGAGCATCGACCTGCAAAGGTTGTAAGTTCCAATCTTTGAGTATTGAAATAAAGAATCTCATTTCCATGTCCCAAATGATGTTTTTTATGTCTTTTATTTGATTTATACATAGTAATTTATATCTATCCCTAATTGATGAATATAAATATTTTTTTTATCCTTTTTGCCTAGTTGTGGATGGAGGTCAACTTTGGTAGGAGACTTGCATCCTCGAGAGATACAAAGATTGAGGAGGTCAGCACCAAACGTTGGATAAAATGTACGGTTTCTGACTTGCTCTTTCATTGCTTTGTATTCATCTATTTTGGAGTGTTTGGGGTAATGTAGAAATTAGATTGACTTTTAGGGAGTCATTGCTCTGTCTATACTTAGAACCCTGGTATATTTATAGGGGGGTTTTCTCACTAGAAATAAATAATCCATTGTTTCTTAAATCCTTTCTTTTTTATCATGATCTCACCCACTATGTTTGACTTAGAATCCAATCACCGAGTGCACATGGTGATTGGTGAGGAAGTCTACCTCACATAGTTATGATGGCATGGGAAGTGTAAGTGACACCATCCTGTGGAAATTCAAATCTCTTCCATTCCCATGTACACCCTTCCATTATAAATTTGAATTGACTCCTATAGACCTCACCATTCTCATGGTCCACCATGGAAGTTCTAAAATTGCATTCTCGTGATTTGGACTAATATATAAACCTAAATGATGAAATCTAGTTGTGGGAGAGTAATCTATGGACACGGGAAGAGAGATGGATGGTTTTGGAGGATCGTAGACGTTGGGTTTTTAGGAAGCCTACCTTTTCCATATTAATTACTATTCATTGGGTGCCTTACAACCAAGGCATGCTTTTGCCTAGTTATTCTAGAAGGAAGAAAACAAGATGAGTTATTATTGCCTAAATTGAGTGTAGTGTAGGGGAGATTACTCGAGGGACTATTGAGTAGATAAGGGATATGTATTATTTTTTCTGTGTGGGGTGTGGATGAGAATGCCATGATTTTTTGATGGTTGGATGGTTCCCTAGAGTTTTTAGTGGTGAAAAACTTGGTTGAGCTTGAGATCAATTAGGTTGGGTGAGTGACCTATGAATCGTTAGCTAGTTCCATTCACCTTGGTGGCCTAATAGCTTGGATTGGGGTTAGATACTACAGTGGATGCCTACATTTGGGTGGAAAATTTCTCGTATGAAGTGAGTTCCTTGGACCATCTTGGTAAAAATATAAGTGTTCAATATTTTCTCTTAAATATTTATTTATAAATATGCAATTAAGATTAGTTTTTTTTTATGAAGGTAATTTGAAATGGAATCCCTATTTTAAATAAAGTTTCTACATACTTATTTTTGCTACTTTATTTTGTTGTAAGCATGCATGAATTTAAATGGATTTAAAGTTGTTGGACACATAATCCTTGGGATTGTGTTATTGTAATAATAATGTGAATATGATGAGTCGTAGGTGATAGGAAGAGTCATCTATTAGGGAATACCAACAATCACTTATATCGTATTTATGTACCTATCATGTTAATGAAATACACATCATTGGATTTACGTTTTTTGCCAATTCCTAGCTTAACAATGGTATCATAGTTGGGATAACTCCATAATTTTATTCTTTGGCGTTTTCTTCCTTCCTCTCATGCATAAAACACTTCGTGACACTCTATTTTTCCATATGCCTTCTTGTAAGCCTCTTTGGTTGATTCTCTTATTGATGTGTTAGTTTGTTGAACCTGATGTGAACCAAAAACTACATACACCCCTCACAATGGTTGAAATTTTTTGGTCACAGTCGAAATCCCGATCCCTATGCCTGTCAAATTGTTAGGTATTATCACTGGGGTTTCTCTTTCCAGGTTCAAAATTTTTTTGTTTCTATTCCGTTTTGAGAGGTGATAACCCTGTTTGGCTCAAGAAAAAAATGGAATTATAGTAAGCGATACATGGCGTCGTCTGTGGAGACCCTACACTGAGACTGCCCACATAATCACATGCCCTTGTCGACCTCATGGTGTATAGTTCCTATGGGCTATGAGTGTATCATTAACCAACTATGAGTGTATCATTAACCAACTATGAGTGTATTGTTCACATCATATTTACACCCCTACACCAATTAATTCATGGTAATCATGAGCTACGAGTTCCTACAATACCATAAATGCATCTGTGAATACTAACTCATTACCATAATTTTTAAAAGGCATCATGTAGTTGTTGCATGTGACGAATTCATTTCTCTTGAATTATTTTGTCCCTTACTAGTCTGCATGTAAATCATTAATAATGATCCAAAATGATGTCATCCCTAGCCAGTGCTAAAATATAGTCAAATTTAGAGCGTTGATGAATAATCCCCAAGGTGAAGTTCCCTACAATTAAGGCTCATACGGGCTTACAGTTCCATTGAGTCAAACTTTTCAAACTATAATCTAAGAAAATAATCTATGACATATTTTCCAAGTGAGTTGAACCAAAGTTACTTTGATGCTCTTCCTATCATGTCTCATGTATATGTTGGCAATTTGAATCTTTGGACAACTGAGCGTGAGCTAGAGAATGAATTTTGTGTGTTTGGGTCTCTCAGTAGTGTTTGAGTTGCACGAAATTCCCCAGACTATGATTTCATTAAGTTTTATGATCATCTATATGTTGTAAGTGATATTCATGCATTGAATGGTAATAATGGGTGAAATTTTGAAATGTCTCAAAGTTCTAGAGGAGAAGGTAGAAAGAGAAAGAGAGGATGTAGAAAGAAGAAGCTCATAGATAGGGGGGTAGGCATAGTCCATATTGAGACCTAAGTCTGCACCCCTACCCCTCCTCTCTCATTTCCCTACACCTTCATCAAAATCATTCCTCTTGTGGTTGGTTAAGTTGGTTTCCCATTACTAAATGACTCACTTTTTTATCATTATCATTCTTGATTAATTCTTTGCACCAATTATTTTTGTTTTCTTGAAGGATGATTGCATGTCATGGTTTGGATTTGAAATACTTGTCATCATGTTTACCATTGATTGAGTGTGCAATAGGTTGACCAAGTATTTTGTATGCACAAGAAACATCCAAAAGAAAAAAATGCAACAATTCGGAGTAGTGGATTTCAGGCTTAGATTGTGAGCAAACAGATAGGTTAAATTTTCGACGGTGGAGATCCAATAGTCAATTAAGATCAACGACTAGTGTGCATTCAAGGTTTCAAAATCATGTGAGGTTTTAACAACAAATTATATGAAGTTTCACTCTAGAACATTTTCACTCCGGGAGATTTCAATCCAGAATAAGCGCAAATCTTCGAAGTGTCGGAGCTCCAAAGCGTTAGAGCCCCGAAGTGTCAGAGTCCGAATTTTTGGATTCTTTTTCAACTAACGTGTCATATGCCACCTGTCAATTGATTGCAGATGATATGTTTAAATCATTTTTGGTACTTTGGCTATGTAATCTGCACTATTTTAGGTGACATGTGTCACTCTCATTTTTATGACACGTAATCAATTGTGACAACAAGCTACCACGTCACTCCGGGAGATGGTCGCTCCATGAGATTTTAATTCAAAGAAAACACAGTTCCCCGGAGCTTTGAACACCAAATTTTTGAAGTGGCTTCCACGTCACTCTGCGATATTTTCACTCTGGGAGATTTTCATCCAAAGCAAACACGATTCTCGGAATTGTCAGAGTTCCAAAGTTTCGGAGTGTCGAAGGGTCAGAGCACCCGAAGTCCCGAAATATTAAAATAATTAAATTATTAATATCGATTTAATTAGAAATAAGCCTTGGTCAATGACTTCGCGAGTTCGGTCATTCAGGAGATAGTTATACTCTTCATTCAAAAGCTTCTGAACACTAAATTTTGGAAGTGGCTTATCCTCATTGATCATCTGCATTAAAGTATTCTTTAAGCATAGCAAGACAAGGAGAAATGGCCTGTTACGGTCAAGACAGAAAAGATCGATGAAAGTCAACGAAGGCATAAACTGAAGTTGTGGGTCCAGTCCTTGCAACACCATAATCAGGAATTGGAGAAATTGTACTTTGGGTTGCAGAATAAATATCAAAGACTCTAGAAGAAGCACCAAAAGACTTGCTTATTTCTAAAGGATATAATTTGAAGAAGATGCCAACACACCCATTTATCTCCCAGTGGCCTCAATCAGTGCACATGTACACATGTACTCTACTCAGAATCTATCTCTATCAATCCTATTTAGTTTTGTCGGAGACTCAGTTCGATTCATCATATGCATCAATTTGGTTTATGATTAGCAGCAGTTTTAGTTATTTAAGTTCAAGACTCTTTTAGATTAAGGCATCATAAGTGGTCATTTTTGTGTGATACGAACCACTTATTTTTTATTAAGTCAAGCTCTAAGTATACCTTAATATACTCCAACAGTTTTTTTAGCTAAGTTAATAAGTTGTTTTACAACTAGTAGAGTAGAGTTAAGCCTCAATCCCATATGGACGAGAGTCTCTACAACTTTGATAAATATGTAGTTTTGGTATGTTTTGAGGGTTCGGTTTTTGGGAAAAGAAGATCAATACATCAGCTAGTTGAACCTATTCTATGCATGGATTAAATCTCTCTACCTGGTGAATATACTTTTGATGACATTTTTGTCCACATCTTCATGTGTTTTTATCTTATCTTGAATGCAGTTTTTTATCTGTGCGAAGTACATTTCATTTCCTTCAGTCAGTTTATAACTTATCTTTACTAATATGCAACCTATAAAACAACTAATGATTTGGTGAAGATTTGTTTTTATTGCAATCCGTGGGAGCAATTGTGTTTTTGATACATGTTTAATGTCTTGAAATGAAATTTTAAGTATTAAAATTCTTGCAACAAATTATTCATTGAGATATTTGTTGTTTCCCTTTGTTTTTACCTCTATTATTTCACTTGTTTGTCATTTGTGTGCCACTATCCAAGGAGAACCCTCATCTATATCATTTTTCCAACCCAATCGTGCTCTTATCTTGGTAAAACCAACCCTCTAACTAACCAAAAAAAATCAGAAAACCAATCATTCTAAACTTGAGGTGGCCTAGCTCTGCCCTTTAGCAATTAGGTGCAGACTTTAGGACCAACATATTTTGGCACCACTACCAGGGAACATAGCAAAAAAATATCATTCCCTGGGAGAATGACAATGATTAGATTTGACCTTTGATGGTGGAAAAATATCAAACACCTTCAAACTTCCATCTTTCACCTGACGACTCCACTAAGTAAACTTCACAAAATAAATACTGGATCCTAGAAAAGGACTCAAGGGCTCCAAATATGATCACATAAAATCCACTAAGGCTCATTCTAACCTTGAGAAGAACACATTATTCTCTGATCCAGAAAGACAACTAATAAATTCCACCTTAGATCAGAGATATACCACATCCCTCAAGGGTAAAGATGCACCCAAAGAGTCCACTTTTCTTCATTATCACAAGTAGCTTGATATTGCTAGCCCTGAGAATCAAAATTCCAAGGAACCTCAGACACCTTCATCCCCTGCCTTCACTTCATCATCTAGTCCATCATCCACCCCTACATCTCCAATCAATACTCAGATTCCTATTTCCCAAACAATGGTTGTTAACAAGATGGATTCCATAATTTCTGCCATATATGTACCCTTAGATTTTCCTTTAGGATTACATGCACTCCCAACCACATATTACATAAAATATTTTCCAAGATATAATGGGGAATGGGATGTCACAACTGAAGAACATCTGGTAGTCTTCTACAACTTTGCAAACAACTTCAACATTGACTATTCAGATGTGTGGATGAGGTTGTTTGTACAAATCCTCGATGGGGAAGTTAGGAAATGGTTTCGATATATTCCTCCAACCTCAATTAAATATATTGATGCACTATATGAAGCCTTCATTAAGCAATTGGGATCTAGAAGAGATTATATGTATTACATCACTGAGTTTGGGGCCCTTAAGGGAAAGAATGGAGAATTTATTTCAGACTTTACCAAGAGATTCAATAAGATGTATGGTAGAATTCTAGATGAGATCAAACCAAATTAAGCCTCTACCAAGATCACTTATGCCAATGCATTTGATCCAGAATTCTCTCTTCTATTTAGGGAGAGAAGATCCACCACCTTGTTGTACATGCAAGAAGCAACCACTGAGGTTGAATCCAACATCTTGGCATCAGACAAGTTAAAGACTCGATATGATAAAGACAAGAAGAAACAGAGAGAGGATTCCCATGCCTCCTCTAAACCAATCACATATGATCCTAAACTTGATGAAATGACCAAAAATTTGAAGGATTTGACATCTCAAATAGCTAAGATGAAAAGGGATTCTAAACAACCAAACAAAGATTTTCAAGGGGTTGCAAACATAAATCCAAACTAGTTTAGAAGGCCAAATGATGCCCCTCAGATAATAAAGAGGGAGAGGAGGAATGTTGATGATCAAAGAGTAGTACCTCCTTTACAAAACAATCAAATTGAGGAGATGGATGTAGATAATGATGTTGTGGATGATGTTTTTGTACTTTTCAATGAAACAAATTTTTACACCAGTCAATTAATGCAACAAGATTATGAGGCAGCACAACTGTCAAAATGGTTTGATATTGAGATAGAGGAAGAGAGACTTATTCAAGGCCATCCCCAAAATAAATATGACTTGAGGCCTAGAAAAACCACTCCTAAAGCCACCACCTCTAATGAGAACATAAAAACAGAGGTTCCTCCCAAGCCAAATCCAAGAAAGGGTGCATTAGCTAAAGCTCACTAGCCTCCTCCATTTAAACCTATTGTCCCTGAAGTAAAGGAAGTTGATATACCACAAGAATATTTCATCCTAGAGCATGAGTTGAGAAAGATCAAGATCCCTGTACCTCTGTTAGAATTGTTGAAAAATCATCCTTTCAACAATCCATTATGAAGGTTCTGCAACCACTTACTTATGTTGTAACTTCTGATATAATTAGTATGTAGGATGAGAACCCAACCATTACTATGGGCCCACATATCAAGGATGGATATGATGACTCTCCACCATTCTACATATATTTAAATGTCCATGACAAGATCCTACATAACTTTCTCATGGACTCAGGTGCCTCACACACTATCATGGCTAAGGTTGTTGTGGAGGAACTAGATCTGGAGATCACCAAGCCCTACCAAGACCTTTACTCCTTTGACTCCAAAAAATTCAAATGTTTGGGATTAATAAAATATTTGGTGGTTTATTTGGCATAGTTACCCATCGATAATGTAATGATGGACATCGTTGTGGCTGACATTCCCCCCAACTTTGGTATGCTTTTTTCTAGTACGTGGGCCAAGAAGGTTGGAGGATCATTACAAATGGACCTCGCATATGCCGTCATCCCTGTTTTCGAGGGAGAACACAAGAGGATATACAAGGAGGTCATATTGGAATACATCGTCAATGACCATAAAAATCCAAGAAACCATCCAATTTATGATGTTGAGGATGATATCGGGTCATCTATTTTTCATTTAAATAATGAGGAACTAGAAATTACAGTCAACAAATGCAAAAATCAGTCACTGACAGATCAAAAAAATAAAGCCTGAAGGATGTATTTCAATGGATCTTCATCAAAAGAAGGTTATGGGGCTGGTATAGTCCTCATTTCCCCCACACAAGAGGTTATAACACTTTCTTATAAGTTGGAATTCAAGACTACTAACAATATAGTTGAGTATGAAGCTCTGGTGCTTGGGTTGAGGGCTGCCAAAGACATGGCCATTGACAGTTTGATAGTTTTCGGTGATTATGAGTTAATAATCAATCAAGTAAAAAACATCTAACAAGCTAAGCAACAAAGGCTCAAGCAATATAGGAATGAGGTGTGGGACCTGGTTGACAACTTCTTTTTGGCATTTAATATCTCCTTCATTCCTAGACAGGTAAATCAGAAGGAAGATTTTTTGGCATTAGTTGCCAATACATGCAGACCTCCCATTGGTCTAGATACCAAGTATCAGGTTGAAGTAATACACAGGACAACCATACTAGACAACATAAAGCACTGGCAAGTCTTTAGGGATGATTTGGAGCTACAAATATTTCTACAAACCATTGAAGAATTCTCCAATATCTCAATAGATAAAGAGGGTGAGGATTATGAATCATCTTATCAGTAAACATCTCATATGCTAAACAAATTGGTTGGCCACAACATTGTAAAAAATAAAACAAACCACATCCCCATGGGTCTAGTGCCACTGTAAAGGTTATTTGACAGTCATGATTTCTCCACAGAAGCTTCCATAAAAAACAAAGAAGAGGAAGTGATGGACTGCAACATTGGGACTACTAAAAATCCCAAAATAGTCAAATTATCCAAGGCACTACCTCTAGAACAAAAGGTAGGTATGTCAGCCTCATGAAATATTTTGTTGATACTTTTGCATGGTTGTATGAATATTTGAAGACATTTGACACTAACATCATCCAACACAAGATCCGTTTGAAGGATGGTTCTAAGCCATTCAGACAACAGATCAAGAAATTTAATCCCATGTTGATGTCCATAATTGAAAAAGAGATGAAAAGAATGTTTAATTCCATAATTATTGTGCCCTTGAGGTACTCATATTGGGTGGCCAACTTGGTACCTGTGAGGAAAAAGAGTGGGGAAATATGCTTGCGTGTGGATTTCTGAAATCTCAACAAGTGTTCCCTAAAAGACAACTACCCCCTCCCCAAGATGGACCATATTTTGCAAAGGGTAGTAGGTGCCCATAGTATTTCTTTGTTGCATGGGTACTTTGGTTATAAGCATATAGTAGTATGTGAAGAAGAAAAATAAAAAACAACATTCACCATACCATTGGGGACATTTATGTACAACAAAATGCCCTTTAGGTTGATGAACGTAGGGGAAACCTTTCATAGGGATATGGATGTAGCCTTTGTGGTGGAGAAAGAAAAATTTATGGTTATATATTTGGATGGAATCACCATTTTATCCAAGTCATATGATGAGCATTTACAACACCATGAGCATATTTTCTGAAAATGCAAAAGGTATGGGATTTCTTTGAATCCCAGGAAGTCCCACTTTGATCTGGTAGAAGGTAAAATCCAAGGTCACATCATATCAGAAGGAGGTATAAAAATAGACCCTAAGAGAGTGGAGGCCATTCAGGAAATTGAAATCCCCAGAAATAAGAAGTCTCTTCAGTCTTTTATAGGCAGAATAATTTTTTTAAGGCATTTTGTGCCAAACTTTGTTGAATTTATAAAGCTTATCACCAACATGTTGAAGAAAGATGTTGTTATCAAGTGGTCATAGGAGGAAAAATAAACATTCCAAAGGATCAAACAAGCTTTGTTTGAATCCCCTATATTGGTCATCCCTGACTATGCCAAAGAATTATTTATCTTCTCTTTCGCTTCTGAGGAAACTATTGTTGTTGTGCTACTGTAAAATAATGAAGAAGAGCATGAAAAAACCATAGACTTTTTCAGAAAATCCCTCTGAGATGATGATATGAAGTACGCCATATTAGAAAAGTAGGCCTATGCATTGGTAAAAGTGTTGAAAGTATTCAGGGTGTATGTGTTACAGTCTAGCATAACAACCTATGGTCCTAGCAACAATGTCAAAGAGATTCTGGTCCAGCTAGATAGTGAAGGAAAAAGAGGGAAGTGGATTGTCAAAATATTAGAGTTTGACCTGCACATAAAACCCACCAATTTTATCAAGGGATGGGGACTTGCCAAGTTATTATCAGAATCAAACTGGAAGGTGATGGAATTGCATCAGGCCTTCACCCAATCTGATGCACCCATGACACAATCTGGAAAAGACAACATGCAGGTATTTTAAAACTACTCTTCTTCACCTTAGTACATAGATGTTATTTACTTTCTGCAACACCTAGAATTTGAAGAAGACGAGGGTTAGGTATCTCAAATTAAAATCTACAAAAGTCTTCATTTTAAATCAGAACCTGTATTGGAGGGATCCTGTTGGCATCCAATTAAAGTGTCTTGATGAAAATGAATCTAAACATGTCACAACAGATATGCACATGGGAGTTTGTGGAGGACACCGTCATTGGAAATATACAACCCTTAAGATCCTAAGGGTGGGGTACTATTGTCCTGCCCCTTTCTCAGATGTATTCACTACAGCAAGTGCATGCAATGAATGTCAAAAGTTTGCAGGAAAACACAAATTACTCTCACTGCCCCTGAAACCCATCATTACCAGTGGACGCTATCATCAATTGGGATTAGATTTAATAGGTGAGATAAATCCACCCTCCAGTGGGCAACACAAGTGGATTCTCACTGCCACTAACTACTTTACCAAATAGGATGAGGTTGTGCCCACCAAGAATTTTACTGACAAGGTGATTATGAACTTCTTGGAAACCAATATCTTTGCAAGATTCAACTGTCGTAGAAATATTATAAAAGACAATGCCCAGGAATTCAAGTCCAAAGCCATGATTGACTTTTGTGGCAGCCATAACATTTCCTTGACACATTCCACACCCTATTATCCTCAGGGGAATGGGTTGGTCGGGTCATCAAATAAGACTCTCATAAGGATCATCAAAAAATTGTTGACTGAAAACAAGAAGTCATGGGACTCTAAAATTAAGTATGCCTTGTGGGATGATAGGATCAACACCAAGAGATCTTTGAGAACCTCACCATTTCAGCTAGTCTATGGGATGGATGTTGTCTTCCCTACTCAAATTGGCCTACCGGTTCTAAAATTCATAGAGGAAGAAATTGAGGAGCCAAATGACATCCAGAGGAGAATCATTTAGATTATAGAGGTTCAAAAAAGGATAGAGGCACTGAATCAGATGACTAAAGCATACCAGAGCAAGATCAAATTAGTTATTGACAAGAAAACCAAGAAGGAGATATTTCAAGAAGGCAACCTAGTCTTGAGGTGGGATGCCATAAGGAATGAGAATTCTAAGCATGGTAAGTTAGATAACCTTTGTTTTGGTCCTCTATGTGAATGTATTTCACTTCCCTTTCTTCCTTTTCATTCCTCTTCCACTCTCCATTGATGTTCAAAGTGGTCTCATCCTCCACTTGAACATTTGCAAAGAAAAGCAACACACATCTCAACAAAACAGTAGAAAACGACCAAAATAGAAGAAAAAAATGGTAGGGAGGGTGAAAAATTTGATGATATGGATTTAAGTGCTATGAGATTCCTTGATGTCATTCGATTTAAGGATAGGCATCTGGATTATAAATACGTAGGATTCAAGTTATTCTTTAACATCCATGGGAGTTGAAACCATGACCATGGTGTCATGTACATAAGAGTGAGTTGAGGCATTAAGGAGTGTTGGTCCCTTTGTTTTTTTAGAGATCCCATTTTTTGCAGAAATACCAAAGTTTTGTGGGAAAACACAATATGGAAACAAAATATCAGAAGTGGCATAAAACAATTAGATGAGAAAAAATATAACTAACAGTCTAACAACAATGAAAAAGAAGCATGCACCATCTAGACGAGGAGCGTAAAATCCAAAGAGATTGAGTGCATACAAGGAGAAGGCTGGAAAAGACAACGAGATTAAGAATCAATGATGGAAAGACAACAAAATCAAGAAGCCAAGAAGCAACCAAGGGAACAATATAAATCTGGAGTTATGTAATGGGAAAGGGTTCGTCATTATTGTTGTTGTTGTTGTTACTCTTATGATGGTTTTTACTGTCGTTTCCCGTATTATGATTATTATTGAGTCCTCCTATCAAGGCTATTGTAAGGGTTTTTGAATGGCATTGTGCTTGCATAGAACCCAAGACTCTGTAATGGGTATATGGGGATAGAGTTGGTTGCATAAGCTATTTTATGAGAGATGTATTTGTTGTAAACTATGTTGGGATGATGATAATATAGAAAAATATCATTTGGCTCTAAAATTTTGTTAAAATGTACATGAATCCCTAGTTCTTTGTTGTGTGACTGCTTCTATCATGAATAATTAACATTTAATTATTGTTTATGCACGTCATGTTGTGTATTGATGTATGTATTCGTTTATGGTTGGGTTGAACCTGATGATGTATCCTCTTTGACTCCCTTCACCACTTAAGTATCGTCTGTGCTTCGGGTGAGACCTCCTTCCCTTTTGGAAGGTTGAATATGCCAACACTACTAGACTACAATGGTACCTTTGTTGGTAACCTCCGAGATCCATAGTCTCCATCATGTGCCAAAAAAATGTTTTGTTGTTGAGACTTGAATTTAAAGTGAGTTTTTAGAGGATGCCTCATCACATATTTAAGTCTGATATTGAGAATTGGTGGGAAAGAAGGTTTGAGGAGTGTATATAGCAAGAAGTTGAGTTACAACACAAAATATTGAGGGTTGTGAAGAGTGTTGTATTTTATTTAGAACCTATGAGTGACTAGGATGAGATATTTTGGATCTGATTCCCTGAACATGTATTTTAGTGGCTCGACCTACTGCAAGAAGCATCAAAATATAAAGATCAAGTTAAGAGAATATATAACTGGATAGTTGATCATTTAGCAAATCTTCACTATTTGGATCATCAAATCTCTTGTGATGTGGATTTCTAGGTGTAGACTACATTGGAAGCATATATTATTGAATTTGCTACGGAGAATCACCAATATTTTTCAAAAGCAGAAGCAGTATTCTACAAGGGACCCGGAGGAATAATTTCATAGGAAATCCCTCTTTGGATCAAGATTTTTCTAACAGAAGAAGGAATTCTTTCAGTTCCTTCAATTGATATGGAAGCATAAACCCCTACACTCGGGGGGGAGGTGGTTCGCGAGAGGGTATAAGAAGAATTTCAGGATATGGGGGGGCGACGAGAGAAAAATACAAGAAATGAATGTGCTCTAAGGAGGGATGAAACTAATGAAAAGAGGTGGTGAAGCCATATGAGAAAGGTAATGAAGAGATTTGATCAATTGCAGAAGGAGATTGATTGTGATGGTAGTTGAAGGAAAGAATTAGAGAAGTTGCAAGAGTTGTAGAGACGTGGAAGGTTGTCCAGTTGATGGTTGAAGGAGAAATTTGGTGAGAGAGGTGAATATTTTGTAGGAGGTAGACAAGAGAAAGGAATCTTAGGAGAGACAGATGAAGAAGTAAATATTGATGCCACTACTAAAGAAGAATTCTTAGTCATGACCTTAGAAGGAGTTGTGGGAGAGACAAAACCCACTATGATTGAAAACGTCGGATTGCAACATGAGGTAGATGAAATCTTGCAAGAAAAAGTGGCCCCTCAGATCAAAGAACCTCACTCTGTAGGTAAAGGACCCAACCCTAAGTCACTTACTCCCCCAATTCCATCTATAAATTTGGTAATATCTATAATTAATCTTTCTGTAGGTTATGTTGTTTCTAACCCTTATAGTCCAATAAGTTCAAGTAGTAGTAGTAGAAAAAATGTGGTGAGTGTTTCAATTATATTACAACCAAGAACTTTGGGGTTCATTTTAATAGGATCTCCAATTTCATCGATGGCGCATCAACGCACAAGATCTCTTACTCGATAACCAAAATTTTGGGGTAAAGGGGATGAGGATGTTGAACAACATTGGTTCCTTTGTGAGGCCATATGGAGGTCTCACATAATGTTAGACGCAAACAAATTGGTTGAGTTCTAGTTTACTTTTAGGGGTTGATCTCTAAAGTGGTACATGAAATCTATTGATCCAGGGAATAATCAAGGGTATCCTTTTTCTTTAATCCATGTGAAGCATAAGTTTATTGCGGAATTTTTCTTACCACATTCAGAGCAATGGGATCTCTCTGAGTTGCGAAAGGTCAAACAGAGAGAGAGTGAGTCCGTATTTGAATATAACCAAATATTTAAGGATGTGATAGGGAAATTAGTAAACCCCATCCATGAAGACCACCAACAAGAATGGTTTATTCAGAGGTTGTTACCATTAACCCGAATCCCATTAACTCAGCATAGGAAAACTACTTTGGGGGAATCCTTGGAAGAAGCAATGAAAATTGAGGATATGGTAGGATATCTTGGAAGCTTGTGGGTGATGAGACCACTTGACAATCATAATTTCACAAAACTGCAAGTCCATATTTCCATATTGACTGACAAGATTCAAGAACTTACCCTTCCTAGAGAAGGTCGACACAAGTATGGTGTACTAGTTTCTATATCGAAGGTCATAAAATGAATGAATGTCCAACATTACCCCCTCCTCGCTCGATGGAGCCTCCACCAATAGGACCATTGGGAGTGGTCGCGTAAGTTGTCCCTACAACACCATAATTTTCATGGCCATGTTCAATACCATGCCTTCTCGAATCATCAAGGAGGCCAAAATAATGAGTATTGTGAAATCTGCAGAAGTCATGGGAACTCCCCTAGGCACTGCCCCATCCTACAAAAGTATACCCTTGTTCCGAATAAAATATATTGTGAATTCTGTGGCTCTCCTTGTTGGCCCTTGACCAAGTTTTGAGGAACACTTGGTCATATTTGACTGTTTTTGGACTATTTGACTGTTTTTGGACTTCGACGGCCTGTCAAAGATGGAGTGCCATGAAAAGCAGAGATCACAGGATCTCGGACCACTTTTGGGGCCCTTTTAGGGTTTTGGGTTAATGTAATTGGAAAGGGATGTAGGCCCATGGGTTTACCCATGTTTTAGGCCTATTTTGTAAAGTATAAATAAGTAACTAAGCAATGTAAGAGAGAGACAGAAGAGAAGCTAAGTGCTAGTAAAGGCTTTGTGTATATTGTGTGACCAAATTGCAGAGCTGAGTGCAAGTGTTGTAAGTGATAAGTACATGGATTGTATGAAGGCTTTGTGCTAGATCTACTCGGGGGAAGGAGGATCTGGCGAGGTGCATGCAGATCTCCTGTCCTATGTGGAGTACAAGTGTGAGATCTATGATGTAACTTGATTGACCTAAGCTAATAAAGAAGAAGAAGACTTTGTGGATGTAGCCCCAGGGTGGGGGTGAACCATGGTAACTCTGTGTGTTGTGCTCGGTGATTCGACCTAATGTGTTGGTTTCTTTCCATGTGTTGTGCTTGATATGATTATGCTATGTGACTTGCTATGATATACTTAGATAGATCCACTTTACGTTGTGCTTCTTAGATGCGTGGGTATATTGACATATATGAAAGTGTTGAGTGCTAGACCTATTTTTCTATTGCTAAGTAATAACTTAACCTAGATCTAAGTGAATGATGCGGTGCTTTGTGCCATCTGTGAAGTGACCTGAGGGTTAAATACTGATGAATGAACTATGCTAAACTTCTTGCTAAGAGTAAGAATCACATATCTGTGTCCCAACTAAGGTTGCAGACACCTGAGTCTTGCAACCACCCCTACCTCTAACTTGGGTGAACTTCATCTTCTTTGCAGGTGTTGCCGAAAGGGCCTGTAGTTAGGGTTTTGTTGGTGCGTTGTTGAAGCGTTGATCCCTAGGTTTGACCCTATGCCAACAAATGGTTCCTTTGTTGGGACCTGAAACTGTGATTGTTGGGAACAGAGGAAGAATCAACTTTGTGCAAAAGAAATCTCTGTGCGTAGATCTGTTTCCCTAGTGCACAGATTTCTACTCGACTTGTGAAACTTTGTGCTAGGAATAAGGTCAGATCTGAAGAAAGGAAGATCATATCCGAAGAAAATAAGTGAGACCTGAATGCTCCATGCTCTAAGAAAAGTAAAAGTGGAAATTTCTGAAAGAAAGAAGTCAGATCTGCAGAAAAGAGGTAAGATTTGTAAGCTTTGTGCTCTAATAAAGGTAAGAATAGTCAAAAGTCCTTAGATATGGAAGCTTTGTGCTCTGTAGAAGTAAGATAAGTGAATTTTTTTGTTTTGTTTCTAGAGCATGGATCTAGGTATGTTTGATAGATTATGTCCTAGCTTAAAAACTAGGGCATTAATAGATGAAAGAAAGTTTGATATGAATAGATCTGATACATATAATGATAGATATGTTATACCTATGCATAGAAAGAATGTTTGGACTAACAAGTGGATGCAAGATCCTAGAAAGAAATTTTTGTAGGCTAGCCATTATGATCCTAGCATGTAGTACAAGAAGAGTTGGGGATCATTGAAGAGAAAGAGAGGATTAACTCTTTGTTACAGTTGCAGAAGACCGAGACATCTTGCTAAGGAATGCCCTGGGAGAAAACCTAGTTGTCTCTGTTGCAAATCTTTGGACCACGATGTATTGGATTTCCCTAGAGTGATAGCTAAGTTGGAAAGGATGAATCAGAATCAAGAATACCAGAAGGCAAATCCAGAAAAGGAAGAAACCCAACAAGAATCAGAGAAAATATTAATATGGATAAAAGAAACCCTGAAGGAACATAAACATGTCCGATTACCAGAGATCTTCAAAGAAAAGGAGCAAGTCGAAGCAAGAATAGGGGACTTTGACATTGACTATATTCTTGATGAAGAAACACAAGTGAACATTATGCTAGAAAGAACTTGGAAAGATATAGGAAAGTCTTCCATGATCCCTTCCTTAGGAGGGACAAGTTTATTCAGAGGAAAGCTAGTAAACCTATGTAGAAGGCTCGCCTAGATACCTATGAATGTCAATGGAACTTTGAAAAAGGAAGACTTTGAGATTATTAAATTTGTTGAAGACATCACCTCCTTTACCATGCTCATAGGAAAACCTTGGATTGATAATGAACAAGCCAGACAGAAAGAGGAAGAAGAAGTTTTGGAACATAAGAAGCAAGAGTTAAAAGACTTTATGACCAGAAGGATCACGCACTTGATTGAAGAATAGAAGAGCGGATCGCAGATATTTAATACTAGCAACTCCGATGTCGAGGCTAAGAGAACACTAGAGGATCCACAGAAGGTTGAGTTACCTATTTTCAATACAAAAGAAGTATTATCGAGGAACCCTAGGAAAGAATTTCAACGAATCAAGTAACTAAGACCACAAACGATAAGCATCAGAATGGTAAAAGCATTACTGAGACGAAGCTCACTAGGAAGAAGGATAGAAAGTTAAGAAAGAAAATGGCTAATACTATAAGGTTACAAGAGGTTCTAGAGGATACTTGGAAGAAAGAAAAATTGCAGAATTGGAGCTTCGTCGAGATATCAGAACAACGACATAGAGTACTTCGCCATGACGAAGCAATATAGCCGTTGGGGCCGATATATCCATTCGACTTCCACTCCGAACGGGAAAAAAAGAAATAAAGGTTCGTCATACAACCGTTGAAACGTGCCATAACCGGTCGAACAGGAGTTAAAGAATGATCATAACCGTTGCCAGCAAACCGTTGCTAAGTTTCCCTACTTAGTTCATCGCGCCACACACCGAGAATACTTTTTGCTAAGTGAGAATTTGAGCACGAAATCTTAGATTAATTCACCCTGAGATCATTGCCTTATTCCCATACTATTCACTGTAGTCTCTGAATTCCTTTCGCACCCGAGCTAGTTGACCCAAGCTTGTATGTCGGACGAGCTCAACGCTGTTGAGAAAATAGTTGAAGAAGTTTTAATTGACTTAATGACTGAGAGAGTCATGTCGGAGCGAGGAGTGTCTACAGGTGTACAGGCATCGTCCTCAAGAGCATTTCCAGCTTCCCCCTCCACTGCTCGAGCAAGACCATCTCGACCGCCTTCAAAAAGAAGATCTAAGCTCGGAAACTACTTCACCACTGTGAAGATGATCCCAAGTATCTTGCCTAAGTATATCCCACCACTAAGCAGCACAGTGAATCAAGACACTATACCCAGAGACTTTGACTATGATTTGGTCACTGCGTACCTCCCAAAAGGGGTGCGCGCAGTTCGTGTTGACCACAATAAGTTCACAACGCTAAAATTTAGTGATTTTAACCTTGGAGATCACAAGGTTTAGAGTATGATAGCCTCGCACAAGTACTTAACTATCACAAAAGGGAGGAACCCAAATATTTCCCCTCAACAATGGATCCATAACCTTGCACAGTCAACCCTCCTCAATGTAATGAATATTTCTCATTTCGAAAGGCATCAAGAAGTGAATGCATGCGTCATATTGTTGTTGTCCTGCTACCATGGCAGATACTTATGGTTGGACCACTGCATCACTGTGGATCCGATTCTGATCAATCGGATCACAGGGATGAGCATGCAGGGCCCTGACCCACAAGATTTTTACCCTGGAAAGACTACAGATCATGCTCTTGCCCAATGAATAAAAGACACATATGGTGATGTAGAGAAGGGCACATCAGGCTACAAGGTAGCCTCCATCGAGAATGCAACAGTGCACCTCGATTGTCAGATGATCGCAAGGAACTTAGTCTGCAAGAACAGACCCACACAGGTGATTGGATTTGTAGTTGACCTCGTAGGGAAGTGCGCAGAGGGACTACAAATGAACTGGGAAAAGTACCTTGTAAATCAGCTAGAGCTTGACTGTAGAGAAGAACAAGACCAAGGGTATGAATTCCACTTTATTTGGTTTCTCATACTCATCGCTTTTATCGCTTGGGAGCTACCATAAGGTGCCACTTTTCTGAAGATCGAACCCTTCGAACCACTGGCCATGAAGTTTTGTATGTTGTAGTACTCCAACGACATGGACAAGCAGTGGCAGTCCAATGCCATCTTCCACGCTTATTACAACCAATTGAAGAATGAAATCCAGTCTACATTGCGCCTCACACCTAACACACTTCATAGGTTTAGACCTTTGATGAAATTCACTGCAGACCACCACTTCACCTATATCACAGCATGCGTTGATGAGCATAAACAACAACTCCAATCGTACTACAAGTTGACAGAAGAAGACTTGGAGCAGATTACCAAGGAATGGTCAGCAAACCTCCTTGTTCCAGTGGACCCTGCAGAAATATCCGACATGGAAATCCCTAAAGATATTCTAGATACACCAGGACCGAGCAATACTAAGACAAATGATGAAGTTCAATATATCCATAGCACATCCATGAAGACTACTTCGATCTCACCTGCACAGGGATGTGATGTTGAAGAACTAGGTGGCACAGAGGTTGAGAAAAACAAAGGTGAGGTTACTCCGCCTAGAGAGGAGGAGGATCCCTCTAAGAAAAGGAAGGTCACCCCACCAAATCCCTCATCCCAAAAGAAAACTAAGGCCACCCAGACTATGTTTAAGACTACCCTCACACAGGATGACTTCGACTTCTTGATCGTTGCGCTGAATGATGCCTCACTAGAGATCGCAGAAAGGCAAGAAGCAAAGCAGGAGGAGATATTCATCCGACTCACGGGTGAACTTAAAGAAGTGCAGTAGGCACTCCAATCTAGCTAAGCTATTTCTACTACTCCCTTGACGATGGGAACAACAGGAACAGGCGATGAGCCCACCCAATTACACCAGATTGCCGAGAAATTCGAAGCTCACCTTCGACAAGCTCAAGAAGACACAGTGCAAGCCACCCAGGCTTTGGCACAAGTACAGAGCGCACTTGTAGTACAATAGAGGAAGGAATATCAGGAACAACTTGCCTTACAATTGAAGTGGGAGGAGGAGAAAGCACAGTTACAACAAAGAAAGGACCAATTGCTAGCAAAGCAACTTGATGTACAGGAACGAGTTCACAAAGAACTTTGCTCTGTGATGGTCAATGAAGTGAAAATTGAAGAATGTTTCCCACAGCAGGTGGAACAACTTGAAGAAGTAATCCAATAACTTCAACAGCACATCACAGATCTAGAACTTTGTACCATGCTCGAGACTCCTCAAGAAGTAAGAGATCTAAGGGAGGCAACTTCCTGTAGCACAGTTGATAGGTTAAAAACCTTGGCTTTAGAATGTAAGAAGTTGAGCACTAGAAGCGCCTAGACTTATGAGAACCTCACAGAGAACCAAGAATTGCAAACATTAGAGGAACAACTCCAAGAAGCAAAGCAACATGCAGATACGCTACAGGCACAGCTGAAGGCCTTGACCCCAGTTGAAATAATGAAGCGATTTCTAGAACAATGCACCACCCAACAACAGGTACAGATGCTGCAAAGTAAAGTGATGGAAGTCTCTCAACGACTTCAACCACTCCAAGAGAAAGCATGCCAATTTTTAACTAAAGTTGAGAGCCAGGCAACCAAGCTTGAACAGGTTGTCATCACTGCAGAACATTGCATGGAAGGACCAGTAAATGACGCAGTGATCCAGGAGTTCACTGAGCAAGAGGCTATCGCACTGCAGCAGGTTGAAGTAGCTCGGGCCAAGCTCGAGACATTCAAAGCGGAGTTGATCAGACCAGAGTGACTCGGGATGAGTCACATGTGAGTGTTGGGGGCCTGTTGGCCCTTGACCAAGTTTTGAGGAACACTTGGTCATATTTGACTGTTTTTGGACTTTGACAACCTGTCAAAGATGGAGCACCAGGTGAAGCAGATATCACGGGTCTCGACCCAATTTTGGGGCCCTTTTAGGGTTTTGGGTTAATTTAATGGGAAAGGGATGTCGGCCCATGGGTTTACCCATGTTTTAGGCCTATTTTGTAAAGTATAAATAAGTAGCTAAGCAATGTAAGAGAGAGACAAAAGAGAAGCTAAGTGCTAGTAAAGGCTTTGTGTATATTGTGTGACCGACTTGCAAAGCTGAGTGCAAGTGTTGTAAGTGCTGAGAGCACGGATTGTAAGAAGGCTTTGTGCTACATCTACTCGGGGAAGGAGGATCTGGCGAGGTGCGTGCAGATCTCCTGTCCTATGCAGAGTACAAGTGTGAGCTCTGTGTTGTAACCCGATTGACCTAAGCTAATAAAGAAGAAGAAGACTTTGTGGACATAGCCCCAGGATGGGGGTGAACCATGGTAACTCTGTGTGTTGTGCTCGGTGCTTCGACCTAATCTGTTGGTTTCATTCCATGTGTTGTGCTTGATATGATTATGCTATGTGCCTTTCTATGCTATACTTAGATAGATCCACTTTGCGTTGTGCTTCTTAGACGTGTGGGTATAGATTTGACATATATGAAAGTGTTGAGTGCTAGACCTATTTTTCTGTTGCTAAGTACTAACTTAACCTAGCTCTAAGTGAATGTTGTAGTGCTCTGTGCCATCTACAAAGTGCCTTGAGGGTTAAATACTAATGAATGATCTATGCTAAAGTGATTTCTAAGAGTAAGAATCACAGATCTGTGTCCCAGCTAAGGTTGCAGACACCCGAGTCTTGCAACCACTCCTGCCTCTACCTCGGGTGAGACTTCATCTGCTTCGCAGGTGTTGCTGAAAGGGCTGATAGTTAGGGTTTTTTTGGTGCGTTGTTGAAGCGTTAAACCCTGGGTGTGCCCCTGTGCCAACACTCCTACTCATACTACCAAGCAATGTCACACTTTGGATTCTCTTGTAGATAGATTGGATCGATATTCATTTAGGGTCGACAAAGCTCCTCAAGGGTTTGGAGGAGGTCTCAAAGGTGGGGGAGGATTCAAAGGTGGATGGAATTGTAGAAGAGGACCAGTTCATTGTTACAATTGTGATGAACAAGGGAATCTCGCAAGATATTGTCCACTTCTAAGAAGACCTTGGTGTGCACATTGCAAAAATAACACTAATGTGAGATCGGAAGAGCGGTTCAGCAGGACAACATAATTAATCTTACAAAGATCTCACACATGAACATTTAAAAGAAGATGCATGAACTTGACACATAATTTATCTTGCATATTTTAACACATGGAGCAAGGTCCTGAAAAGTTTATTTTAATGAAGTAGAGGGTGCTTGCATAGCATAACAAGTCAGCCCACTATTTTTAGATCAGTCACACTCTAGATTCTCTTGCAGATAGATTGGATCGATATTCATTTAGGGTCGACAATGCTCCTCAAGGGTTTTGAGGAGGTTGCAAAGGTGGGGGAGGATTCAAAGGTGGATGGAATTGCGAAAGAGGACCAGTTCGTTGTTACAATTGCAATGAACAAGGGAATCTCGCAAGATATTGTCCACTTCCGTGAAGACCTTGGTGTGCACATTGCAAAAATAAAACTCATGCCACATAGGATTGTCCTGATTTGATTGTGAAATGGGAAGATTGTGCAAGGAAAAGAAGCGTTAATTTGATAAATCTAGATTCCAGACCTATCATGAATAAAAGGACCCTAATATTAGCATTATTACTAGAGGAGGAACAAAGACTAGTGTCGATGTTGAAAAATATAATCAAAATAAGATCCAGAAGGTGGTACCTAAGGATGCTAAGTACGATCCCGTAAGGTAGAAGGAGTTATGGGTAGAAGGAGTTCTTCAAGAACGCAGTGGAAATATTTAGACAAATGTCTAATCCTACAATGTTGAGAATCTGAGAACCAATATTTGAGCTTCAATCAACGATCGCGGAAAATCCTGTTGCACAGAAGGACCCCCCAGGGAGATCACACAAGGATATTGACTTGTGGTTCCAAATTTTTTTCAACATTTTTCGATGATGAAAAACTCACTAAGAAGTTACATAAAACAATCAAGGTGACTTTAGGGGCTGAAGAGAGCCCATAAGAGTTGATTGTTGCTAAATTTCTAATCTTCCAGAGACGAATACAAGTAGCGTACAAAGGAGGAAGAGGAGACCTGGAAGAGAATTTAGACTAAACACCCACATCGATGACTATGAGATTAGGGATGTTATGTTAGATTTGGGCTCTGACGTCAACATACTTCCAAACAAGACTTGGGAAGAAATGGACAAGCCCAAGCTCATCTATTCACCTATTCATTTGTGGATGGTAAATCAATATTGCATTTATCATGTTGGGAGGCTACAAAACATTGAAGTGGATTTGGCTGGCATTAAAGCAATGAAAAACTTCGAGGTCATAGAAATAATGGGGGGAAAAGACCTGTACCTAAATCTATTGGGCATTGACTGGGCTTACAAGAATTATGTTTTCATAGATCTTAAGAAGGAAATCATGACCATTGAAGCAGATGACATGAAAGTAACCCAACCTCTAGACCCATACCAAGGTCCTCGATATATTGATCCAATAGAAGAGAATATGGAATAGGATGTCCTGGATCAACTCTACATTCTGACTACATGAAAACGAGCAAACTACATTAACTCTACTGCAAATGGTTTAGTAAGTTCGCAGAGCATTCATTCTGCAAGTGAAGATTAAGAGGCAACTTTTGATAATTGATAACAAAGAAGGTATGAAAATTTTTCAAGGTGTTGTGTAACTATCAAAGAAACTAGGTGGAGTGAGACAAAGATTAGAGAACACCCTATTTATGATGGCACTTCATATTTACACAACTTTCTCATTGATACCGAGGATAAGGTTGTGGTAGAGAAAATAATTCTAGTACTTGATATTGCATTAAAATTATCTCCATCTAGGTGGCGGGCCACTCACAAGGGAGCTTTGAATTCTTGGGATGAGGTTAAACTCTCCATTCAATACCTCTTTATCCTTCCATCATCGTAGGTCAACTAGCCGAGTAAGGATCTAAAGTTGAAGCATCAAATGTTAACTCTAAAATCATATGATGGGTCCTGTTATCCAAAGGAGCATGTTGCACATTGTATTAAGGTATGGAAAGTTGCACAACTGCCTTCTAAACTCTGGGTGCATCAATTTATTCATTCTTTGGGATGAATTCCAAATGCTTGGTATGTGAATGAAGAGACCAAAAGACAAACGGCTTGCTGGGAAGTACTTCAAATCCAGTTCTGCCATGATTTCTCATTTTCGGGTAAGTCTTCTGAAATCACCCTAGTGTTTCAAAAAATTAATAAAATGCTATTTACTAATAAATTTAAGTCCACACATCCATAAAATACTATTTACTGATGAATTTAACCCCATTGGTGCTCTCTCAGATATTTATTGTGGCATTCCACGATTTCATTCATAAGTTACTCAAGGTATATATGGATGAATTGACCATGTACAACCTATTAAAGGAGCACATAGGTCTATTACATTTGATGTGTGATCATTGAAGACAACTATAGATTTCCCTAAATTTGAAAAAGTGTATTTTTTGTGTACCATTTGGGAATATGCTATGACATATAGTATGTAGGGAAGGATTGCTAATGGATCCAACAAAAGTTGTTGTGATACTAAATATTCCTCCTTCTACATCTACCAAACAATTACGGTCAATGTTGGGTTACATGGGCTACTATCGCAACTTTATCAGAAATTATGCAAACATAGCCGCCAAGTTCGAGAAGTTGCTAAAGAAATTTGAGGCTTTTAGTTGGAAGCCAGAATGCGATCAAGCCTTTGCTACTCTAAAAAACGAGTTAAGTACTGCTCCTATCCTTGTCTATCTTAATTGTAAAGTAGAATTCCATGTTCACATCGATGTTTTTGGCATTGCTTTGGGGGGTATCCTTGCGCAAACTAGTGAAGGAAAACAAGATCATCCCATCTACTTTGCCAGTAGGAAGCTTTCTCAAGCTGAGAGCAACTACACTACAACTAAAAGGGAAGGTTTGGAAATGGTTTATGCTTTGAAAAAGTTTTGACATTATTTGTTAGGAGGCCATTTTAAATTCTTTACTGATCATTCCACTTTAAAGTATTTAGTTAATAAGTTTGTGTTAGAAGGAAGAATTTGCATATGGTTGTTGTTGTTTCAACAATTTTCTTTTGAGGTCATTGTCAAGCCTGGAAAATTAAATGTGGGTCTAGACAATTTGTCTAGACTAGAGTCAGGAGAAGGTGGCAGAGTTGTAGTTGATAAGCTCCTAGGTGCAGATATTTTCAAAGTTGAAGCTATACCTGATTAATTGTCTAACATTTCCTTATTTTTGAGCATGGGTGCCTACTCTAAAGGTTATTCCACAACTCAAAAGCGACAACTAGTGGTTCGTGCAAAAAACTATTAACTTAGTGCGGGGCATTTGTACAAATTACAATTGGATAACATCCTTGAGACATTGTGCACTTGGGCATGAAAGACCTGATATTTTGTGGGAGTGTCATAGCGGAGTTGCAATGCTTCCACAGGAGGTCCAAGACCGACTTGCACGTAGCTTCAAAGCTCCCTCAGCTAGTGCTGGCACCCCCAGTTTGCCAAAACATTTTGTTGCCAGTGGCCAACGACTTGC